>VDFB02125022.1:0-25061 GCA_007258455.2 Sequoia sempervirens | reverse complement strand
TATATCTACCAAAGTTAGGCACAATAGTCATTAATGGTGGTGTTCTCCAACCCTAAATAGACTAAGGTGGGAAAAAAAGAAAAGAAAAATGTGTCTAAAGGGAGTGTTTGTTCTATAAGCCCACAAGCATACCGATCCAAATGAATTAGTATATTGTGGGTAACCTTTTAGGGATAGCCACTTATTGATGCATCATAAGTTACAAATGATCAATGGCTTCCTAGGGATGGGTTTCAAATAACACCCATGAGTTATTTTGATATACCTAAGGGTATACATGGTAGCACATGATTATGTACATAGGATTTCCAATGATGTGGTTTTGGAGGGTAACCCTCTACCCTTCATTAGATCCTATATGATTAATCCAACTTATAGCTAGAATGATAGCTCTTCTATGATTTTGGAAAACCCTTGATACAAGGTTTCCGAGACCTCAAAATTATAAAAAAAAATGAGCAAGAATTTTTTGGGGTCAAAAGCCCAATGCCACTACTTTTGTAGCCACTTTTTAATCACCAAGATCTAAAGAGGGTAAGGTGAGAGTATATGATGGACAATCATATAAGGCAAATGAAATATACCACACAAAATATGGCCTTGAAAAGAGATTTGATGCCATATGATATTATTCTTCTTGTAAGAGATTAGCCAACAATACGCAAAAAAAACTACAAATGGAAACATAAGAATTTACTATTGCATTGAAATAATAGATCTACATTATAATATATTATTGGCCTCTTCAAGGGGGTAGCCTCCTGGAACAATGCTCAATACAATATAATTCATAGAGGATCCATTCTACTCTCAAGCCATTTATTTATACTAATTCTATCCAAATGAATTATGACTTCCCAAACATGTAGGATGAAAAAATTTAACAAAAGAGATGACTTAAAAAGCATATGCAAATTAGTGGTTTACATTTTTTTGCCAAACATGACATTGAACTATTTTTTTCCACAATAGTGTTTACACTTTTTGGCCAAACTTGACATTGAACTGATTTTTTTTAACTAAATCTTCACTTTCGGGCACCTATAGCTGCTAAACCATGAGGAATTTGAAGATGATACAAACTAGTGATTCGTGACATTTTGTCTATAGATTCTAAATATATATATTTAAAAAAAAATTGGAATCAAATTGCATTTATTTTTTCACCTCCTTTGAAAACTTGTTTTTAATAGTAAACACCATTTTTAAAGAGTGATGTTCACCGTAAACAACATAACTTTTTTTCTATGAAGGATAAAATTCTAATTTGTTCAAATTTAGATTTGGAACTATGATATCTAGCACATTCATTTGGTTTCATAGTGTTTTATTGAATATATTTTTTTAATTAAGTTTTGAAGTCAAACCAATTACAATTTAGACATAGGTTGACCGTATACAACATAATTTTTTTGTATGTACATAAAAATTGATTTTTTTTTGTTGGATCAAGGACATCAATACCTAGCACAACCATATTTTTCAAATTTTTTTTGATAATCTACTATTTTTCCACATGTGTAGAACAAAGAGCTTGATTTTTGATGAAAAACCTACTTTCACAAGAAATAAAAAATAAATATAATAATCAAATTAAATATATTTAAAATTATACTTTTTGGGAAGCTTATAATAAAGACTACATACTTGAAAAAAAATAAAAATAGTGAATTCATTTGATCCCCCAAGAGGTAAGTCAAAAGTGGTTTTTTATCAACATTTTGATAGGTGTAAAGGAGACTCCATTATAGGTATGGTTTAAAACTAGCGGGCTTCTATCCAAGGGGGTTTGATCAAAGCCTCTTCATTTGGAATCCTTTAAATAGAACTTTCAAGGCTTAAATCATTATATTTTCTAAAAATATGTGATTTTAGCAAAAATTAGGATGTCCCAAAAAGTGTAAACCACTATTGTGGGATCATTTATAATTATAATTAATATTAATATAATTATAATTATAATTGCATTGAAATGATAGTTCTACATTATAATATATCATTGGCCTCTTCAAGGGGGTAGCCTCCTAGAACAATGCTCAATACAATATAATTCACGGAGGATCCATTCTACTACTCTCAAGCAATTTATTTACACCAATTCTATCCAAATGAATTACAACTTCACAAACATGAAGGATGAAAAAATTTAACAAAATGGATGACTTAAAAAGCATATGCATTTGTTGCTTTTATTAATGAATCTTGATACAAAAGTAATTAATTAGGAAGAATAGTCAAGACTATGAGTCCTAACAACTAGCTATCTTGTTACCTTCTTTTTAATTAACCAAAACCTTTTGTTTTCTCTTAATTGTATGCTTGAATTATTTTTTATCCCCTCATAGCGGGTAATCCCACAATACTGGTTTACAGTTTTTGGTCAAACTGGACATTGAACTGATTTTTTTTAACTAAATCTTCACATTTGGGCATCTATGGCAGCTAAATCGTGAGGAATTTGAAGATGATGCAAACTAGTGATTTGTGACATTTTGTCTGTAGATTCTAAATATATTTTTTTTCAAAATTTTTGGAATCAGATTGCCCTTATTTTTCCATCTCTTTTGAAAACTATTTTTTAACAGTAAACACCATTTTTTAGGAGTGACATTATTGGCTAACACAACTTTTTTTCTATGAAGGATTAAATTGTAATTTTTTCAAATTTAGATTCGTGAACTATGATATCTAGTGCATGGAATTGCTCTCATAGCATCTATGTAACACACCTCCATTTTGTTCTTTTGATCAAACAGTGTTTGTTATGTATGTTTTGCATTGTCAGCACGTTGGTTGTACTTGATTACTTTGACTGCTCATTGATAAGCGATGTAAATATTGTGTTTTTGATGTGATGGTACTTTGTTCAGATGATATTACTATTTCATGTTATGGATTAAAATTATCATGTATGTGAATTATTGATGCTTTATGCTTTGATTATACCATTGATGAATAGAGACGTCAGTTAGCGATATTGTATTGGTGAAGGGGACGGGATTACATCACTCGCACGTGAGTGCCCTGTGATTCCGCGATTCCCTCTTCATGGTGTGTTTTAATATTTATATATATATGTATGCATGTTCGACACTTGTGTTGTGTGCAGGATACAGGTACAGGACATTGACTCCACCTGATTTTGCAGGTCTGAGCATGTCCCTTGTTCAACGGAAAACAATTGGGAGATAGTAGCTTGGGTTTCTGTGTCGTGACATCACCCTAGCCATAGTGGGTCGTCGGGTTGTCAGTTGGTATAAGTTATTTTCTTGTCATCTCGTCTCTCTTTGCTTGCGTGATTAAATTTCCTAGTGAAATGGTGTTTGCTTTATTTAAATTTATTGCCAAAATTCATAAAAGAGTGCTTGTTAAATAATCAATTAATTTAATTCAATCAATAAAATGACCTAATCATGAATTAGATTTATTGTTGATTAATTAAATTAGTTCAATTGTGTTAGCATTAATAGATATTGTGGCAAATCAAAAAATAGTAATTGCCTTGCATTCCTCTTGAAATAAAATAAAATATGTTTTTTTTGTTAAATGCAATTAGCAAATTCAATTTTGTGGATAAAAGAGAATTTAATTGGCTTTTGGGGTGCAAATAGAATTTTGTTTTAAATAATTGTTATGCATTTGAAATGGGAAATAGAATTGTTTTAGTAAATTTCAAAAATGAAAATATCCAAAAATATCCAAAATAGCAATAACTATGGTGGGTGAACCCAAATTAGGGGTTTGACAATTTTGGAGAAGGGCATAAGGAAATGCATTTTCTTTTTTGAATGATCTTTTTTTGAAAATGGTAATTTTGGAGAGCAACAAGAAACTTGAAAATTCTTGGAGAAAATTTTGAAGAAGGATTGGAAAGATTGGTTGAAGCAAAATTTGAAGGAGAGCAACCTCCATTGAAGGATTCAAATAGCTTGGAGAAAAACAAAAGGTTCCATGTTTTTTTTTATTATTATGCAATCTCATTTTGAAATCCTATTGCTTTTTGTTTGAAATGGTTCAATTTGTTAATAGAATTCAAACTTTGATTGAAAACCCATGAGAAGATCTTCATTTGAATTTGAACAAAAGAACTCTCAAACTTAGTGAAAACAAAAAAAAAAGTGAATGAAAACTATCTATGAAAATCTTGAAAACAAGCATGGAAATTCAATGGTTTTCTTTGAAAGTGTAATTGCTTGGAAAGATCTCAATTCATATTGTGAGAAATCTTTATTTTTTTGTGTTAAATCTAGCAATTTCAATGGTAAATTATTGTAATTCTCAGATTGAGCATTTGCTCAATCTGGGTATGGAAAATAAGCATTTTTACAGTCATTTATTATGACTGTGTATATATATATATATGTATATATATATATGCAAATACTTATACATTTATTTATTTGAGAAATGGTTATATCAAAAAATTCGAACAATGAGAAACTGTGTTTTTTTACCAGTCTGGGTTTTACCCAGAATTTCCACCTTTTTACCAGTCGAAGGCGTGTGAAAATCCGCATGGCGGATTGTTTTAAATGATGGGCTTTGTGTATTGGGGGAGGGTTTAAACCCTTAGCCGCCCCAAGAATGGTGACGGCTTCCTGTGGAGGCAGCGTCGTCGCTGCCTACACAGGCCGCCGCCCCCATTCATGGGGGTTGCGTCCCCTGTTCAAACAGGGCGCGGCCGAACCCTAAAATGTGGATGGTGTTTGGTTTAAAATTTATTTTTTTTAAATTTCATTTATTATATTTATTAAATATAAAACATATAACATATTGTATATTATATGTTTTATATTTGATATATATAATATGAAATTTGTTTTCAATATTTTATTTTGTCAATTAAAATATAATTTATATATATATTTTAATATATATGTTATATATAATAATTTAATATTATTATATAATATATATATTATAATATGTGTATAATATATTTTAATAAATGCTTAAGTAATTATCATGCACATGTAAATATTAATTATATATATATATGTAATTAGGTATATATATATATATATCGAGTGTATATATATGTATATCTGATTATATAGATATTTAATAAATATATAGGTATTTTTAAATGTGATTTATTTTCTAAATGAAAGGAATATTTAAATTATAATGAGTTAATTGTTAAGGGATAAATGAAAGTTGGTTTATGGGAAATTATTGGTTATTAAAAGAAAAGAAATTGATTTAAAGATATTGTGTGTATTGCGTCAACAAGAATCAAATGAACATTCAAACCCTTATGTGATTGTGCAAGAACCTAGTTATTTAAACTATTTAAATGCACTAATGCGATGAATGATTGGATTTACGAAATCCGAAGGTAGATTACCTTATTTTGTTTGCAAGCTTTCTTTCATCGTGGGGTACTTATTCTTGTTGGGTGTTGAGTCAGTTCTCGTAAGTCTTCCAGATTGAGTCATCTTTTATGTGTTTTGGGGTTGTCAGCATGTCATTCAACCTTGTTTGCCATGGGTAGTGTTTACGTGCGTCCAGTGTTATATCTGATTATCTTGGGTGGGTTTTATCTACTTCATGTCGTGGTTAGGGATTCATTATCCCTAGGTCATATTTGAGTACCTTTGGAGGTGGCATAGTTCCACGTGTTGTCTTAGAGAAGTGGCTTGCATTGAGGGCCGGCACACAAAGTGGTGCCAGGAGATCTCAATGTAAGTTGGTTAATTCAGTGAAAATTAAACCAATTAATTAGCATAGGTGGTACCAACATTTAAAAAGATTAATTTTGCCTCGCTCATGGACGCAAGTGCTTGTATAGACTTGGGATGAGACGAGAAGGCCTGGAATGGCAAGATCGTTATCTTGTCCCTTTGAAAGATAACTGATTCCGCATTGGTTTGCATGTGGGGCCGGGAGTCGTTAGAGGTTACCAGGATATCCCGAGATGGGGGCCAGACCTAGGAAGACTTGCTAGGATATCCCATGCGACATTGTGATGACACTTCTCCTAAGTCTACATTATGTTTGTATTCGTGATGTGATTACTATTTCAAAACTGGAAGCATAGTAACCTTTGTGTCATGTGATGTCATGTTTGTATCCTTTTTCAGTTGAGTCATGTTGCCTATGTTTAGAGGTTGTTGGTCTTGACCTGAAACCCTTGTTACTATCTCCTAGCACGGGGGGTGAGCCTTTGGGTATCACATGGTTGGGTGGAACGTGCACCTTACTCCGTTGTTTTGGCATTGGCTTATGAGGACGAGACTTTCGTGTTGGAGAGCTCGTGGAATTCCAATTGCTACCTTGGTTTCATTTATGCTAGTTGCTCTTGTATTTTATTTACCCCTCATTGTTATCGAGGTGGAAATTTGTAATAAACAATCATGTTATTGAATTACCTCATTCTGGGAATGAGAGATGTAATTGTAATTATATAACTTCTGTCATTGGTAACCATGATGGATCTCATGGTCTTAATGAAAATCTCATGTATGGAATGTATGTGCTTTAATTAGTTAAGTGAATGTCGTTATGTTTCATTTCATGCATGTTGTATTAATTTGTGATTTAATTATCTTTGTCTCGTAACCTTAGGGGATTGTTGGCGTGGGGTTGTGATCATACTTGTATTTGTAATTAAACAAAAAAAAATATTGTGCATTTGTTTAGTTGCAACTTCCCTAGGGTTGCATGTAAGCATTACAATCTCATTGAATATTTTTTTAAGCAATCTTTCTTTTTAGTTTTTTATTTGTGAAAAGAAAAAAAAAAATAAAAAGAAAGTTGGCTTGCTTTTATATCTTTTTTTAAATTAGTAATTGTTAAATTAGAATTATAATTTAATTTTAAATTAGAATGAAATTTTAAATTTAGGAATAAAAATTGAAGCTTTTTAGTTTTTCTTAAATAATTTTATTACTAAATTTTAGTTTTTTACAATCTTTATTTTTTAGTTTTATTTTTTGATAGAAGAGAAAATAAAAAATAAATAAGCTGTTTTATATTCAATTAGTAACTGTTAAATTATAAATTGAATTTAATTTAAATTTAGAATAAAATTGAAGTTTTGGTTTTTCTTAAATAATTTATTACTAGCTTAGTTTTTTACAATCTTTTATTTTTAGTTTTTTTTTCATTAGGAAAAAAAAAACTAAAAAGGAAAGGTTGCTTTTATATCTAAATTATTAACTATTAAATTAGAAATTAGAATTTAATTTAAATTTAGAATGAAATTTCTTAAATAATTTTATTACTAGCTTAGTTTTTTTGAAGCAATCTTTCATTTTTAGTTTTTTTTTTTCATTAGAAAAGAAAAACTAAAAAGAAAGGTTGCTTTTATATCTAAATTAGTAATTGTTAAATTAGAAATTAGAATTTAATTTAAATTTAGAATGAAATTTAATTTTTCAAGATATTGTGGTGATTTGATTTAAAGAATAATACAATAATTGAATCCAAAATCGAAAAAGTAGAGATTATTTCTTTTGCAATATCACTAATTCTATGCATTTTTTATTTATTAGACTTACTTTGATAATCTAGTAATATATTTAAGATATTACTTTGATATTTATTCTTTTGTAATATCATTAATTCTATGCATTTTTATTTATTAGACTTACTCTAATGCTTATGGGTATTTGCATTTAAGATATTCATTGTTTACAACTATTTAGTAATATGTTTATGGACAGTACATAGCAAGGAGATATTGCTCTGATAAACTAGTAATATTTAAGATATTACTTTGATATTAATTCTTTTGCAAATGCATTTCTTTTGTAATATCATTAATTCTATGCATTTTTATTTATTAGACTTACTCTAATGCTTATGGGTATTGCTTTTAAGATATTTGTTGTTTATGCTACCTAGTAATATGTTTATTTTTTGATTGTGGATAGGTACAGAGCAAGGAGAAAATGCAAAACTAGTGCCTTACTATGTAGTGTCCCTCTAGTTTCGACATACTGTTTAGTTTGAGTTTTCTTGTTAGATGCTTTAGATTACTTTGATACTATATTGTTTTGATTTTGCGGATGATACATTGACATTCTAGTTATTTGGTTATGTTAGTTTGATGATACTATGATAGACTCATACATTTTATGGTTTAATTATTTATGACTATTGCTTATGGTTATCATGTTGTTATGATGGTTTATGATTGATCTTGCTCATTTGTGTCAGTGGATAAGACAGTGTAGCATTACTCATTCGTGAGTACCTTGCTACGTGTAATTCTTATTCATAGTGTGTTTTCTAACATGAGTTTATATATACATGTTTTAACCTTGATGTTTTCCTGTAGACACAGGTACCGGGCAATAGCTCCACCTGCTTGTTAGGTCTGAGTGTACCCTAATTCATTATAAGTATGTTGTCAGAGGTATTGACATGTCCTTTTAAACCATCGTTCGTTTTGAACGAGTATCTCCGTGTTACCCCGTGTAGTCTAGTTTGTCTTGTCGTGTTCAAATATATATTGTTTTGTGTTTACGAATATAATATTTAATTTTAATAAATGTTTATTAATGTTTTAACCAACATTAATGATTTAATTTATTAAGTAAAATTAAATAAGTTATTTCTTTGCAATGTTTTAATTAAAATAATATTATTGTTGTTTTTATTATGCAAATTAAACAGAAAATTGTTAGATTCAACAATCAAATGTTATGGAAAAATTACTCTTTGAGCTGAATGATACAAGTGTTGATTTGGTCATAAATCCTATAATAAAATTTAGATCTCTTCTTTTACCTATATCATGTCCTTCCTATGCCATCACCTTGTACCATTATTGATGATGTTATATATATATATATATGTTGATGGTCTTCATAGAATTTGACAATACTATATCCTATCTTCTTGTATTAACCCTCTGAATATTGTAGAAGAAATCCATAGTATGCGCAGGGTATTACTGGTAGAATAATAAATTAAATACCGGTCTGTTAATACTTGTAATTCTCTTTTATTGAATTGTTGAAGATAATGTCTTCCACTGGTATTTTCTTTATTTTCAACTATAGAATCACAAATTACAATTTTAATATATAAAATTTGTCCTCTAAATCTGGGCGCAGCCATCTTAAACTAAATATGTTGGCTTTGTAATTGACTATTGTCTCAGTGACTAGAATTTGGTCAAAGCCTATAATTTCTAAATATGTATTTCATCTACCTCTTCACCCGTGCGGCTGTAGATAAGATCTATTTCCTGTTTAGTGCCTGTAATAGTGGAAACAAATATATATGAGAAGAAGTCTTCTTCAAGTTATAAATTTCTAACTGAAAGATAATTAAAAGGGGATCTGGAGTTAATGTTATGTTGAACTGGTCGACCATATTAGAAATAAACTTATTGCATTGGGAAAGTACGGGAATTGGCTATCTTAGGTTCTGGAAATTTCTGTAGAAAGTCAGCAAGCTTTTGGGAATTTGGGGGCTTTTTACAAAGATCGTGGTTTTGCAATACAAATGATGCTTCTGGATTTCACCTTCAATAATATTTCCAACTTAGTGAGCGAATTAGTTCGGGGATACATGCATAATTTACATAGGAGATTTCTGAAAAAGAGGAGGACGACAATATTTCAAGAGGCATTCTTCTCTGGTTTTAGATAGCATTAGCATTTAAAAATTGAGGGGAGGTAGCTATTTCTGAATTATTTTTCAAGCATCTTATTTGGGATAGGTGGCATTTGAATTCTTCAACCAGTTCTGGTGGTTAATTGAGAATTTTGGAAGAGAAGTCAGAGAATTTGGTACAAGATAGCTAACAATTTGCAAGTATTTTTTTGTATGATTTTTCTATGAATTGGTGCTTTCTATAGTGGAAATCAAGATTGACCATTCCTAATCCTTCCTCAATTATTCTCATGCCTAGTTTGATTGGATGATGGCTAGCAACCTGTGTGAAAATGCTTAGAAGTTCTGAGATTTGTCTTTTCCTTGATAACAGTAGTTTTCTCCTGAGTATATACAGTGTTTGATTAAATCATTACCAAATAGAATGGATATATACATATAAATAGGCACTGCCCCAGCCAAGAATATGCATGTCATACTATTTAAATAGTTTGGTTCAGATTATTGTTTGCTGAATGTATAACTTTGTGACTTTATAACATCAGAGTATTTTAAAGAGTTAGCTATTAACCTTGTAGTAAACATATAATCAATCGGTATAAATGACGTCTTGAGCTAGATTCCTGAGATTTCCTTAAAATATTTTTATCTTGGCTTGATGCCGATTTTCTTGTTTAGATGAAAATATTTTGGAATATGTTAATATTCTATCTGAAATTTGTCATTCCTTGGAGCTTTTGATTATACCATTGTTTGGTACATATCAGATATACCTATAATCTCATTCGCTTAATGTCTAAAGATTCTTCAAGTATAAAATCTTCTTAAAGTTGTGCCACTTAAAGGAATTCCTGTCTTTTTGAGTTCTTAATGAATGCTATTTAAGAAAAGAGTTATAACATCTGCAGATTTGGGTGTGACTCTTAAACTTTCATTTTGCCTTTTATGCAAGATACCGACTATTAGATACCTTGATATCAATTCCTTTGAATAATAGGTGATTTAAGGGTTTCCATACTATTCATCCATTAGTAGTTGAATTTGGATCTGAGATGGTATATTGACTTCTTCTTTAGATGCCTGTACCTGTAGATCCTTTAGATATGCATTTAGATTAGTTATGCCTTAATCTGTGTATACTCCACATCTTGCATGTAATTAGCATGTTAGTTTATAGATTGTCCTTCCTGTGAAACCAACGCAGCTTCCTTATTGCTATTGTATAATCTAATAGATAGTATATCATTTGCGTAGTGAAGATCTCATCTAGTTCTCCTGTAAAAATGAAATATTTTTAACTAGTTATTAAACAATGGCAGTAGGATAACATTATATGCATGGAGTCTGATCTATATTGATATGGCATGGCTATCTAGGGCTTTCTGGTAATTCATTCTATAATTTTCATCATGTACCCTTGCCAATTATGGCATTCGCTATCTCCTGTAGATCATAGCTCAGGTTCTAAGTGATGAACTTACCTTGTGCTTACTATTTTTGTCTTACCGCACTAGTAATTATCTGCTCTATGCATGCACATTTAGACATAGGTTTATTGAGATTCTTAATCTACGCTGCAGTATTGATGCATGGCAATTTGCATGGCGAATTCTTGCTTCTTGAATGCGCAAAACACCACCAGATTAGTTTGCCTACAAATGATACTTGCATAGAATGCATGGTGTTTTTATCTTATAGATTAAAAATTATAAAACAATAATAATACCAACAAATTATTAAGAGGAATTTATAATCCATGATATATGGAGTAGTGTAATTAATAAGGAATAGTTTATAGAATTTTATTGTGATTCATCTAACTTCTTTAAAAGATTTAAAATATCTTTATTGTATAATGTTATTGAAGTGTTTTCTTAAAATAGTATGCACGATAAATTAATATCTATAGTGTGTTATTGTGAATTCTTGAAGTTTGGTAAATTGTAACTATTTGGTGTGAGTATATAGAGTAATATTGATGATGATATTTTATTTTCATCAAAAGTTTGAAAAATGGAATTTGTATTGGTAAGATTATAACATTTCTATGATGGTGCTCATATTACAATTGTCTTATGTGGGGTAAAGCTTTGTATTATTTTGTGGTCTTTTTAAGTGTCATCCTAGAGATTGTGATTTGCCTCTAGTGAAGGACATAAATATTCAAGTTTTGATTTTTGTGCTTGATAGCTACCCCTAGATTGATTTTATGTTGAGTCATGTTATGGAAAGAGTGGCTTGCAGTAGGGGCCAAAATTCGAAAGTGATTTTTTGGGTAACCTAATGTAGGTGTGTTAATTAAGTGATAACTAACTAATATATTAGGGGTTGGGTAGTTCTAAATACTAAATTAGATAATAGTTTGCCTAGCCTATCTTCTTAACACTCGTTTAGGTTGAGAAAATGCCAAGAAGGCCTGGAATGGCAAGTCATCATCTTGTCCACTTGAAAGATGAAACGACTCCAGATTAGTCCACATAGGGGCTGGGAATTGGTAGAGGCTACCAGGGTAACTCTTGGAGAGGGCCGGTAGTCTAGGAAGATTCACTAGGGTAGCCTATCCCGACAATGTGATGACACTCTTAGTCTATACCATGATGGTGTTCCTTGTGTTCAGTTTTCTATTTTGACATTATTTGTTACTTGAATTGTATCTATTTGAATTTGTAATTGTAATGTCATTATGTGAATCTGTAAACCACGTAAACGTAATGTTCTATCTTCTTTGTTTGTGGACCTATCAATTATCTCCTAGCACATAGGGAGTGGACCTTTGGGTTTCACGTGGTCGGGAGGAAACCGTGCTCTATCTTCCTTGGATATTCCTGTAGATGGTCTTATGTTTGCAGATGGTTCTAGTTACCTCTTGGATCATGACTGTGGATGCGAAGCATGTTCGAGGATATGGACATCAGTTGTGTGGTGATCACTTTATACTTTGTAAACTCACCTCTTAAATAAGAGTGTACTCATTGTACCATCTTATTGTTGTATTGAGATTTGTTGAAATCTCTCATTTTGTAATATGTTCAGTTGGATATATGATTATATTAAGTTATTTAAACTGAAACATTCATGACATTAGTTTTGTACTTGAATTATGATAATGTGTTGAGTTTATTTAATATGTTTATGTAACACTGTCTTGGAAAATTTATTGCAATTGTGTAATTAATTAACTTTAAAAAATATATATTTAGTTAACTTTACTCTTTACACTTTGTTATAATGGTAACCAAGGCGGGGCGTTACACATTCGGCCAAGAATAAATACGTTTATCAACTAACGATATTGCAATAATTTTTACATGTTTGACATATTGCAGGTGAAACACCATAAGGCTATGTGGTGCAATGGTTGTAAATTTTGAATCAAAACGTTGGATGACATGAAGAAAACTTGTGATTCTGGTATAACTGTAGTCTCTCAGGTGACTAAAGTTTCATCTAGAAGCGACATACATCCAAAAGTCTCAGAAAATCAATACTATGGGATTTTGGATGATATACTTGAGTGTGACTTTAAAGTCCTTAAAATTAATTTTGTTAGTTGTCCTATGGTACAACTATGATTGAATGAAAATGATCGAGAGAGAGCTATTGTGAACATGATAATGGATTTTCCATAGTTAATACAAAAGGTTGATTAGTATTTGGAAATGAGGCCTATGTTCTTCCAAACCAATGTGGCCGAGGTATTTTACTCGGAGGTTCCAGGTAACCAGGTTGGTCATTTGTTGTTAGACATGATCCAAGAGGAAGGCCGATAAAGTATAATGTGGTGTAAGAAGAAGATGTCGAAGAACTAGAAGATGATGTAGATGATTATCAAGATCAATGGTTAGTTGATGATGTCCATGACAAAGATGTCGAAGAGGAGGAACTAGATCATGATGATGTAGAAGTTAATGTTCATGAAGATGACATTCATGTGGATGATGACATTATGTCGATGTCGATGAAAGCGATGATGAAGATATGACGAATCCTTACAATGTCAAATCTGGATCGGATGATACAGACAAAGAGTTGGATGAAGAAGAAGATCAATGACATTGAAATGTATAAGTTATGCCATTATATTATCTATTTGATATTAATTTCTTGATAGAATTATATTTCAATTATGTGGTTACATAATTAATTCATGATGTTTTTAATTTTTATGCCATTACATAATTAATTTAATGATGTACCTTTTAATGTTGAAAGGTCAAAAAATTAAAAAATTTCAATAGTGATGTTAACAACCTTGAAATTAGTGTGTTTTATGTTTCATGTGATCATAAAAGATTAAAAATTTAGTTGTACAGGTGGTTGTTCAGTGGTTGACGTGTATGTTGGTTCTTTTACAATGTAACTAGGTTTGTCTTCTAATCTACCTATGGAATTACCAATTCAATCGAGAGCGACTCGAAGGGACCTATACCAACTAGCAGGGACTTTAAAAGTCTAAGTACACTTAGAACTCTGCAAGAGACTGGGAGAGGTGATCCATAATGTGTTTACAACCTCACCATTATTATAAACAACATTAACAATGGAAGATGATCTCACTTAATAGCTCAACACGATAAGATAATATAAACTAGAATTGGCTGTTCATAGACAATATCAACTATCTGGAGTGTGAGATAACTAAACACAATCCATTGTATAAGATAGTTAATGATTTGCAATTTGTAGCAAGCTCTAGGAAAAGACAAACAAATACTGAACTACACTAATAATTACAACTTAGATCAGTGCCATATATCCATTGCAGGAGTCAAATTCATAAGCATCTAGAGGTTTATAACAGATTTAATACATCACATATAAGATCCTTGACAATATTGCATTACAATTTCATCAGTGTGCATTCTAACCTAGGACTACTTATCAAATCCTTATACAACACATATCCGCCTATAATCCCATTCAAACATTTTGATTAATTCCTTGAATTAAAACTAAGAATAGAATCATACCTGCACCACCACAATAGTGAGATGGATAAAACAACCCTTAGTTATTTCATTGTAGAGTTTAGATATGCATGTACAATGGAGAGACATGAGGCTCGAATTTTTTTATTTCAACTCAAATGCTAGTCTTGTTATACAACATTAAATCTCTTTGAACTCAAAACTTGTTACATAATAATGACTCAAAACCTAAATTGCATTTTCTCTAAAACCATCGAGGACTTTACAATTAAATACGCAGCTTCACCTAGACTTCGACAAAAATATCTAACTTGCTAACCCATACTTTTGGCCTTGAAATCATTCTTATAGAAAATGGAAGGGAACAAACAAACCTTAGGGCCAAAAGTACACCTCACTAGTCAATTAGACACTGGTGATGATATTCCAAAATTTGTTACATACACCACCTTGAAAAATATTCTTGTTCCAAAAATCGTTACAACAACAATCATCTTGGAGCATATTCTCATTCATCATGTCGATTGGAGGGAAGGTTGATGCAATAACAAAACCATGCAAAACCATGCCAGAAGAAGACATCCATACAAAGGTAGAAATGTTGACACAACATCGGTTGCCACCCTATCGGTAGCCCACTCTTGTTACTCAACATCATTCAAATACTTAGCCACCCACATCACGTTATTCTTAGATGGAGTTGGCCAATCAAAATTAATCACCTCTTTTACCTTTGTGCTACTCTGGCCAAATGCTTTACCTACTACTTGATTAGCATCTCTTTCAAAGATTCCAAAAATGAGCTGGTACCAATAATCTTATCCATACAATTTACCAACAAATCATCATCTGAGTCATCACAAATTATTTTAATTTGATTATTGATGACTTCACTTGCTTGATCCTGCCATTCTTCGAGTGTTCTGATTCCCCTCTACTCATCAGTTATATCAGGTAACAGTCTGTTACCCCAATCATTGAAGTTCTTTACCAATTCCCTAATCTTCCTACTTAGATCATTTGGTAAGGTTTGAAATCCTTGCAATGATTTAACTAATATATAAGTAGGCTTCAATGATTGGGGCCTATTATTTATATCAAACCTTGAGGCTTTATTCATAACATCTTGATTATTTTCCCTAGGGATCCAATTTTGAATTATTGGAATCACTATCCCCTAATCCCTATCAATATTATTTATTAATTCAAATAGCAAAGAATACAAAGAATGTATAGAGGGTAGTTTATTATCCACCTTTTCATTTAAATGCTCTAAAACAAGAGTAAAAATTTCTTTTTTTTTGAAAGAAAACCCTCCTCTTTTACCCTTAGTGGTGTCTGTAATTGATCAATTTTCTACATGAGCTGCCTCTTTATTGGAGAGCACTTTGTTTCTTCATCAACTTGTTCTAGAGGAGGGGTAAGAGAAATTTTTTGAATGGGAGACCCTGGTGTAGAAACCTTTGGAGAAGCAGGAGGCATTGACCCTACTGTGGGAGGTGATGTGTTGGTTCCTAGAGCATTGGATGTTTCCCCAATATGTCTATACTTTAACCTTTCTACTTTAGTTTGTAGCTCAACATTCCTCTGTTGCATTTTACTATATTCTTCAATTAAAATGTTATACTTCTCCATTAGGCTCTTTCTTTCAGCCTCCTCCCTTTCAACAGTCTTTTGGGCCAACTTGGCCACATTCACAGTTAAACTAGTGGCTTTGGTTGTTGTCTTCTCTAAAGCCCTCTTTATTATTAATCCTCCTTTAAATTTTGGATTAATATTAGCAATGTCTGGCTTTCTTCCTTGTGGAGCCAATGGCCAAATTGCCAAGGTCTCATATTCTTCACTGAAGGCAAAGTTTTGTAATGTTGCCTTAACTTCTTCAGAATCCTAAAAATGATTCTTGGACTTCATAATGGCATTGAAAGCCACTACATCTGCGATGTCCCATTTAGGAAAAATCAAAACACTAGCCTAATTCACTAGTTGTTTTCCTTCTTCAAGAGTGATATTTTTGAACTCTTCCATTAGTTCAACTTTCACTTCTTCATCATTCTCCTGATCTAACCTATCAGGCCTTAGTTCTCTTTTCTCCTTGCATTTATTTTCATATTCCTCAAATTTCATCCTCCATGCCAATTGCAAGAATACAGGAGTCTTTACAAATGCATTGTCATCTAAGAACTCCTTGTAGGCCTCCATTTTTGCATCCTGCACACTCTTACCCTTCATATCCAAATCAGATAGAACCAATTTAGCTGAACTAGGAGGGGATGACATACCAACCTGCATGTCTTGATCAGTAACAATAATTTCATCTATAAGATCCTCAGGTAGGTGATCAGTTCTTTGCCTCTTAGGGCTTGGCTCAGGTGGTGGTGATGGGGGATTGCACTCTGGTGAAGATTTTAATTCAACGATTTTTACAGCCCTGGGTACTTTGAATTTTGGGCCTAGTCGTGAAGGCACCTTCATTATTTTCTTCCCTTTTCTGTCTACCTCTTCCTCATCACTACCAGTATCTCTTTTCCTTCTAAAGATGGGCCGCCTTTCTATAGGTTAACATATTGACCTTGTTTCAATTGGCATATCACTTTGTCCTTGTATATCTAGACTTAGCCTTAAATTTATCTTTTTGGTTGTCAAGTTGTCCATTATCTCCTTGAAATTCTTCAATAAAAAATCAATTTTCTTGTGGTATGGAGTGAATTCCATCAATGGATCATATGTCAGATCCATTTCATGCACAATATCCAGTAGCTTACTAAAAGCTGTCCACTTTTCCTTGTTCAATTCCTGTGTATTTAAATCAAATTCATTCCTGATCAGGTCCTCAGGAAAATTGAACTCATGTGCAAATTTTCCACCTTTTATTCTTTTTCTAAAAAGAGGAAAGAAACCTTCAGGATCATGTTGTCGCCTTGGACCAAATCTCAAATGGTAATCAACAAAGAATTTGTCAAAATATGTCCAACCTCCCTTTGAAAATGTAAAGTCAGACACTACTGTATAATTAGGGCATAATGTTCCCTTCCCCTTTCCAGTTAGGTTATCTTCATGAATACAGCCCATCTACCACATAACTTCTACAAACCCTAGTCTTGGTGGCACATTGTATGGCAGTATGTGAGGGGTTCCTTCAAATCCATATATTCTCAGGACAGTGCTGACTAGATATGGGATAATGTCACCCCAATTATGTAAAACCTTCAATTTTGGTTTCCTCTCCTTCAGCCTAAGGAAATCATGCACTTCCTGAGGGATCCTAGGTATATTTAACATCCATCTAGCTCTCAATCTTGTAGCAAAACAATTATCAAATTGCACATAACTGCTGCTTTCCTTATTACAAGACAAATCTGCATCCCATATCTGTACTAGCAATCTTTCTCCATTAACTGATTGTCTTAAGTTCATCTTCTCAGCAAAGAAATAAGCATTCTTAAACAAGAACATATGCATCAACATGGAATACCAAAAGAATTGAGTACCAATATCACCATTCTATAGCTTTGACAGTCCTTCATCTATCTTCTCCACCAAAAGAAAAGCAAAGTCATATGTTACAGAGAAGCTAGGGTGTTGTATTTGCACCCCCATGAACATGTATGCAATCGGCATTACTGCACCAGGGTTAAAACCCAAAACCTGACATAGTGAATAGAAAGTAGCCAGTAAAGGTTTTCCAAAATAATTAAATCTGAAGGGTTCCTGGTCACTAGGGCTGATATGAAATTGTGAACCCCCTACCTTAACCAGATGAGGTGGAAGCAACTTAACCCTAAAAATAGATTGGAATTTTGTATAATCCTACTTCATTTCTTCAAGATTAATCTAGGAACCAAGTCATCACTTGGCTCACTCAAATCAAAAGTCTATTGGATAACATCTCTGTTAATTTCTAATAGAACCCCTCCATCATTATCTCTGATTACCCGTGTGATAGGGTCATATCTTTTGGCCACTGCTCTAAGTAAGTCCACATCAGGGAACACATTTGGAACAACCAGTTTTCCCATGTCGTACATCCATTCATTTGAAAAAGGATGAGGTAAATTCCTCTGTCCATACCATAATTTGAACATTTCTAAGCCTATGAGTGGAACCCTAGTATCAGCAATGTTGGAATTCTTACACACCAACTCCTCCCCTAAGATTTTCCCTCATATCAACACCAAACCTTTCCTTCTCTCATTTGTTGATAATGGAAATTGATCTAGGAAATCATCGTACAAGTTTATTTTCAAATACTCAATGTGGCTAGAGTGCTGCTTGGTTGGTGCCATTTTAGACAAACTAGGGCCTCACTACAATGTTACACTTCAAGTGGTTATGACTAAGCAGAGATAGGAAATTACAGAGTAAAAATACCGCAATTCCTCACAATTTATGATTAAACAATAGCCCTAACAAAATATTTTGATGAACTCAGTGACAAGCATAGAAAACCCCCCCTTTCCCAAATTTAGGTGCAGAATGACTAGGAAATAGAGAAAATTAACTCATGGCTTTTTTCACACAAACTCCAATTTCTTACTACAGCTGCTCGCAATTTCACCTTTGGCTCTGAAACTGTTTTCATGAAATACTTGGATGCTTTGTGATACAAATGAGATGAGTAAATTGATTTTATGTCCATCAAATCCTGCCAGTAGATGTCTCATCTTCCATTAAAGCCCACTCACGGGCTGCACGAAGGGCTCCAACAATAATTTTATACATATTTAAATTTGAGCCATTGATCCTTCAGTTTGATCAAATCATCGACGACCATCTTCAAAACAGGCTGATATAATCACCAACATGGCAATAAAGGGGCCCACTATGTCATACGCTGTGAAGGAATGAAATGTGGCGGTTGCCCGTGATATCACAATCCTTTGATTTACCATTGTGGGATGGCAGGCACTGTCAATCTTTTTACCATAAATCTGGCTCCTTCAAAAATGGTCGCCATCCTTTCCTTTAATTGTCAAGCATTTTTTCCCTTAAAATCATAACATCTGCATTGAAATAAAACATGTGCATCTTACAAGTGCATTAGTAATCTACCCCATAATACATTTAAAACTGGTGAACGCCTCATGCTTCATTGGATGAGACACGTGGCAGGCACCCGCAACATTGCGATCCCAAAATTCCTAATTGTGGGATGGCGGGCACCGTCAATCTTGAAGAGATAGCTCATCAATGGTCACGCAGATTTCATCCTTTAGGAAGGGCATGTGGCACCCACCCACGATATCGCGATCCCTGTAATCGCTAATTGTAGGATAGCAGGTGTCGAACTCGTTCCTTTAACACAGTCGTCAGCCATGTCATTAACCTTTGAGCAGCTTTTCCAATGAGATTATAACATATCCATTGATTTGGAACATGTGCATCTAGAGAACAATTTAGTAATCTTCCCCTTAATACATTTAAAGCCGGCTAGTGTTTCCTTTACTCTTTAGGCTTCATCAGATGAGACATGCTGTGCCTACCCGTGATTTCGCAATCAACCCAAGCACCACCACGGGATGGCGGGGAACATATCAGATCAAATGGTAGTTGGTCAGCGATAGCTCAAATTTGATCCCTCATATAGGACACATGGCGCGTGCCCATGATTTCGCGATCCTTCATTTCTCGATCACGGGATGGCGGGCACCATTGATATCTACAGGAAATAGATCAACGGCAGCAATAAATCAACCCTTACAAAATAAAATATTCATTAAAAGGAGAAATGAGAATTACTAATAGGATGACAAATAAAAAATTATATTTATAGAAGAAAAATAAAATAAATTTACAATTTTTTTTGTAATTTCACTTTTAACTTTAAATGTATGTTCACTCATTAAGTTGTATTTTTTTTACAATCACATTTTTAGTTCCTACCAAGGAATTATAGGCAACCCCTTTTCCTTAACAAGTTATTAATAACTTTGATTTTAAAAAATGAGAACTCAACTTTTTTTTCTATTTGACAAATATTTGTATATAGTTAAAGTAAACATGCAAGATTTTTAACTTTTCAAATTATAAAAAATAATTTTCCTCAATTTTATTGGCTAATAAACTTTGAGCGATAAGGGCAGATTTTTAGGAAGCATAAACTTATTATCGCAGCTTTTCAAGGTTATTTTTGAACTCTTCAAAATTGTATACTTGTTATGTTTTCCATTCTATTCATTTATTTACTTGTTTATATGACCACCATTCAATAAAGTATAATATTTTTAATGAAGATTTTTTTGAAATTAATTTTAAAATTTTGAAGATAATAATTATTAAAATATTCGTAAAATATACAATTTTTAACATTTTTGTTTAATTTTTATTTAAATTTTTACATATATATATATATATATATAAAATAAATGATCATTTTGAACATTTACTCTTAAATTATTATTTTAATTTCACAATACAAATATCATTAAATTATTAACAAAATATACAATCTAAACTATTTTTTTCAATTACGTATCAAGTATACAACTTAATAATTTTAAAAAATAATTAGATATAAGACGAAAGATTCATAGATGTTCAAATTAAATTCCATGCAACTTTCATGGTTAGTATTGACGAGTGTAGAATTTTGTGTGTTGTCACTTGCAATTAATCTATTTCATTATTTTGAATCTTTTTAGTTTTTGGATATCATCATAATTAATAAATTTAAAACTTATCAACTTCAAATATTTTATATTTTGTATGTAAAAATGAAAAAAATACAATATAAAGAATACTTTTAAATTTAAATTTTAGTCTTTGATTGTTGAATTATTTAAAAAGGAACATGTACTTCTATTTAAATTTAATTAATTTATATCACATAATCATTATAATTTAATTAATTATGAATTTAATAATTAAGTAATAAATATTCTATGAATTCTAGAAAATAGAATTTAGTTTAATTTTAAAATGAAATTTAAGTTTTTAAATATTGTGTTGATTTGATTATTTATTTGCTTTATGATTGGGTATTCAAATTTAAAGAACAACACAATTCAACTCAGAAATATAAAAGTAAGCATGTAAAATATTTTATGATTTTTTGAAGTTAGAATTTAATATGATTTTACAAAATGAAATCATTTGGATACAAAGAAATAAAAAAAGGTTCTTTTATATATTTTTTCATTTCTTAATTTATTCTCAAATTATAATTATTTATTTGTGAATTATTTTGAAAATAATATTTATTTTATTTAATTATATTAAATATAGTAGAATGATCAACTAGTATACTAATGCATTGCAAATAATTCCTGCATACACCAAATCAGACCTTTACAGATATATACATTAGATAGGATGTAGTTTTATTTAATTTATTTGTATAGAATAATTAATATATTTTAACTAATTATTTTTAAAAATAGATAATAAATACTTTATAAAATTTTTAAATAAAAATTTAGTTTAATTTTAAAATTAATTGTAAGCTTTAAAAATATTTTGTTGATTTAATTTTTTTATATGATTAATAACTCTTACCCTAATAATACTTCATTTCACATAGAAATAGAATTCTAGATTTAAATACTTATTCTTGTAATATATATATATATATACACACACACATTGTGGTGATTTGATTATTAATTTACAAAATGATTTGTTATTCAAATTTAAAGAACAATATGTTGGTTTTGGCATGGTGTGATGGTTTATAGGTGGCATTGTTGTTCTTGCCACCAAGGTTCAAACCCCGTTGGGGTGGTATTGTTGAATGGTTGTATCCGGTTCATAGCTCTAGTCAAAAGTGCTTTTTTTGATGTTAGAATTTAATGTAATTTTAGGAAAGTAAAATAATTTGGTTGCAAAGAAAAAAATAATAGAAAATTTAGTCATATATATATATATATCTTAATTTATTCTAAAATTATAATTAATAATTGTTGAATTATTTTTAAAATAAAATTTATTTTTAATTTAATTTATTTGTAGTAGATAATTACTATAATTGTTGTTATATGTTGGCATTAATTGTTGTTAGGTTTCCCCTTCAAAAAACATAATTTATTAGGCTTGTAGATATAAAATAAGGCTTATTAAGGCATAATTAAGTCCAATTTAATTGAGGGGACCCAAACAAAGTGTGAAAATGTAAAGGAGTACATTTTTCTACACTTGATTTAGCCCCCACTTTAGTGAGAGGATTCAAGAACAAGCATGAACTCACACTAAAGTAGAAAATATGTGTCAAGATGGGCCCAAGTGTACAAATTTTAGTTAGATAGGATGACAAATATCAAGGAGGTGGCCTAGACCCCAAGATCCAGATTCCATGGAAAAACAACATAAGCATAAAGGAACACACAAAATGTATGATATGAAGTAGCAAGAAAAGATACACAAACATAAAATGTCAAAGAATTAAATAAAGAAAAGGAAATAACAAGGATGGATCATGAATTAGATATTTTTGGAAAAAACCATTTACAAGTGAAACCTGATGTCCACTATGCAAACCAAATGTACTGACATGGGCTAGTGAAATCTATTTTCCACTAGGTGAGCCCTATGAACTGGATAGCTAACCACTCCAAATTTATACCTCCTGATAACTTTGATAAGGTTCCATAGAGATGGTCACAAGTGTAGCAAGTTGTGTTATCCTAGGCACTCATAAGAAAGGCTCTACTGCCAAGAAAGGTGTGTTATTCTTGGTGGCCTTGGAAAAATGCAATACAATATTCAAAGAGGTTTTCCTTAGTTCATCGAAGGTTTTACCTTAGGGAACATCATGCCTAATGTCTCCAAGAGAGGAATAGTTGAGGAAAAAAGATTCATAACTTAGGGAATTCAATCCATAGCGTTACCACTAAGAAGAATGCCATATGCTTAGAAAGGTCACAATCTTGAAGGGTCCATCAAATCCAATGCCACCAAGAAGACACATCACATGAATTAAGAAGACAACACTTCAAATAAAAAGTTCACATCTTCCAAGAGATGTATAATATCATCACTAAGAAGGGGATTTGCAAACAATAAATGAGGGACAATATGCCCCCCACTTAAAATGTCAACATACTTTCTTTGTTGGTATTTTAAGTAGAAAGAGAGGAAGATGTGATCCTTGAAAAGAATTCACACCTTGAAAAACTAGTTATCCTTTAACCCAACCATAGAGACAAAGAAAACCACCAAAAACTATTATGTTTCTGCCATGAGAGATATGGTTGCTCTTGAGATTGTACCACCATGAACAGAAATAAACAAGACACATAAAGCTAATGATGCCACATAGTAATGAGCTACATGATAGGATGAAAATCAATATCAATTAGAGGAAATAGGTACATCAACACAAGGAAGAGCACCACAATACTTAATATGTTGAATTTTATCACTAAAAGCCTTACATTCATTAGTTGAATGACCATGCGGTAAGTGCGTGGATCTATGACACAATTTTGGCTCTTAAGATGTCACTTTTTTTTTTTTTTTTAAATTTCTAAAATCAACAAAATATTATTTGCACAAGAAAATAAAGATAGTTACACTTAAAATTTCAAGATGTAGCAAGAACAAAAGTTGAAGTGCTCTGAGTCTAGTTTCTAAGCTACTAATTTTTTTTTGAGATTAATGAAGATTAAGGGTCTCAAAAAGGGGGTGGCAAAATAAGTCATGTTTTTATAATAAAAAAAAACATAGCACCTGAGGGCTCCCCCCATTTTGATTAAATTTCTTTTAAAATTTCGAAAATCCCAATAGTGAGAAATTAGGTAACACCATGTAGTTTATCTTCCTTCTTTCAAATAATTTTTTTAATGAACATATAATATTTTATGAATTTTCAAAGTGGATGCATCCTGAAAAGTTGAAATTTGAGCGTGCTCCCCCCTAATTTTTTTGAAAAATAATTGGAAATTGATTTTTTTTTCATTGTGTAGAATGGAGTCTAGTTTCAAAAAATTCAATTTATTTCATGTTTCGATGAACAAGTAAAAATCTATCCTAAAACTAGCACATGTTGGTTTTTGACCAAAAAAGAAGGCATTTATAATAGAAGCTATGGATCAAAACCTTAACTAAATCAAAATGAATTTTTTTTTTATATATTTAGATAGCTAAGAGAGAGGTTAACGCTATCATTGTTTTATAATAAATTTTCATTGAAAAACGTGCAAATGAGATGGGAAGCACATACAAAAATATGAGGAAATTTGGCACCCTTTTAGAAAATCACATCTTTTGCATGAAAGGGTTGTCCAAACCTTTGGGTCAGATGCCCAATGCAAAATCCAACCCATTGGGTTGGTACTTCCCAATGCAACCTATTTGGCGCATGCCAAATTTGGTGAGCACGAAATGGGTTGTTTCATTTGGCTAGCACCAAATTTGGTGCTCGCCAAATGTAATTCATGAATTTTGGAATGCATTTCTCTAAACTCTTTAATTTTATCTTTCTCTGCTAGGGAAACTATATACATGAAATAAACATTTAAGTATAAGTTGACATTTACATATGGACATTTACTTTCTTATACTTTAAGTTATATTTCATGTATATAGGCAGGATGTTTGAGAGTGGTTTTGGATATGTAGGAGTTATGCAAA
>VDFB02125019.1:0-48342 GCA_007258455.2 Sequoia sempervirens | reverse complement strand
CCACCTCAGACAGTCCGTTTCCCTAGTTCTGCAATTAATTTCATCCTCTACCACACCAATTTGCACCAGCAATCGAGGTTCAAGACCAAATCGAGGTCATCATGCTGATCCACAAAAATCTTCATTGCCATTCTCGAGCCATGGGCCAAGTGACCAACCACATTGAATGTGTTACAAGCTCAATCCATGTCCATTATGGCTTCCAGCAAACCAGTCAGCATGACACCGCAGAGTCGGGAAGACAACACGCCAAGAACCCAATGTTTCATCGAGCAAACATACCATTCGGCAAGATCGGGTGCATTCAGCCAAACATCACAGTGACAACAATGCCCCATCGGCAAGAGAAGGCATAATCAGTAGGAGATCACGTCGACACCCCAACAAGAAGCACCATCAGCAAGAGAAAGCAGTGACAGGAAGACCTTAGGGTGACAGCAAATGGTTGGTGAAGAGATACATCGAAAAGCCAATCATATCGGCAACACACCATCCAATCGGGGAGACATCTAGCTGAAGAGAACATGCTATATCGAGTGCTCATCATAGTCGGAAAGAGATCACAATGTCGATGAGACACCTCATAGATGTTGCTTCGTTATATCGAAAGACATCCTTTCATTTCGTGTTGCCAAGACAACACTTTTGGGGAGACACCACATAGACTATCCCATGTTTTGCCAAAACATCTCGAGCTCACAATAGATCGCCAAGACATCAATGATCTCACACCGACTGAAACCCTTTTTCCCTTTTGCATCGCTATAACAATTAGATATCAGGAAGACCTCCTGTAGAACACACCAGGTCTTTCTGAAAGTCTTCATTCATCTGATGTCGCTAAGACAACTCAAAGCTTATGTTGATGAAGACCCTTTATGTTCCATCGGTGAGACCGAAGGTCACTCGCCAAGACCTCTCGCTGAAAACCCTAGCTCTTACCAAAGAGATTGCCCTTATGTTTTCGGTCGATGTAACAAATCGTATTTGCCAAGACCTCATGCCACAGATCATAACTCACACCGATGGGATCCCAAAGTGCACAAGTCAGGGAGACATATAGAACTCGGTGAGACACCACCCCGATAGTCACAACCTTTGCCGATACGATCACCTTAGTCGCTGAAACCACGTGAATGTCTCACCGATAGACATCCACAAGCACTATTCGGGGAAACAATATATCTTCGCTAAGACTTTATCCCGAGAACCCTGAATTTTTCTGAAACACATCCATTCACCATCGATTGGTATAACATTGCAATCTTGCTATGACTTCACACTGATGGCATTACACTAGGGGCAGCAAAAGGATTTCAGGGAGACTAAGGGGAGTCGGGAAGACCTCACCTTGAGCAGACACCAGCACACCGATGGGAAAAGCCCATCGGTGAGACACAAAAAAGTTGGGGAAACATCTCCCTAACACAACCAACACAGGCCGATGGAAAAGAGACCTCGAGGAGATAACATGGGGTCATCGAGAGGTTATCCCGAGTGCCAGAGGTCACAACAAAAGGAACGTGGGGCCAGTGAAAACAGTAGCAAGGGGCCGGTTAACGACGAGACAAAGGGGCTCGGGGGGAACTTAAGTTGTAGGTGCACCGGCCAGGTAGGTCAATGAATCAAAAAGCCAACAGAATGGGAACCAAACAAGGTCGGAGCCAAAACCAAGAAAGAGACGAAGTTGGAGCCAGAGCGGGGAACAAAAGGAACAAAAGAGACCAGGACCGAAAACCATCCGCCCCCGCCTCCGCAAAAGACCATGGAGGTGGAGTTGGAACCAAAACAAAACCAAAAGGCTGCAAGGGCAGAGACAAAAAGGAAAATCGGGGCAAGCGAAGCTGGGGCCGGAATGAAACCAGAAAGTGAAACACGAGCAAGGTTCTAAAACCAGTTTCCATTCTGATCCCGCCTCTTCTAGAGGAAACAAAAGACAACCGAAGACGCGGAGTCGAGGTTGGAATGGAACCCGAAAGAGAAACCAAAGGCCAAAATCCAAATTTTGATTCCATTTTGATTTCACCCCTACCAGACAAAGAAAAACACAAGGAAAGGAATAAAAGAAAGATCTAGCCATCCAGGACATGAACACTTAGCATGTTGAGCTCAACCCTGATGGGAGCCCATTTACCCCACGTTCCAAAAAGATAGAAAAATCCCAAGCTAAAGATTTGTCAGGGAAATCAAAGGCAAACAACTGGAAAATGAGAGACAACCAAAATAGGCACTAACAGATTGAAAAGAAGAAAAAAAGTATGAATTGGTTAGTGATAAGTGTTGGAAGAGTGAAGAAAAATCCTTTTGGTGTGTTTTCATTGATGCCAACACTGTTTGGTAATAATTTTTCCAATCCAAAAAAACTATGGTTTTGTTATTTTGATCCAGTAATTTGGTCTAGAAATGCTCTCGGTATAAGAATGCTCCATGATATTTTAATATGATGTTCAAGACCATGATTTGCTTCTCTAGAAAAAAATTCAACTATTTTTGTATAGCAAGATGGAAGATATGAATGACAGAGTTTGGCATACAGTATTTTGCTCAGTAATTGTGAAAATGGTATGAGTTTTTCTTCTAGCCAACATAGATAAGTGGTGTACACTTCTTTGGTGACTTAAAAAGATCCTTGTTAGGTTTGGGCCAACCTAATTTATGTCTTCCACATTTTTTATTGATGAAATTCTTTTTCAAGTTGAAGCCAACAAGCTATATTTTTAATTAAAAATGTGTACATCTAATTA
Source organism: Sequoia sempervirens (assembly GCA_007258455.2). Classification (NCBI taxonomy): domain Eukaryota; kingdom Viridiplantae; phylum Streptophyta; class Pinopsida; order Cupressales; family Cupressaceae; genus Sequoia; species Sequoia sempervirens. Next base: position 45,598 of record VDFB02125019.1, on the reverse strand, counting down.
GGTCGACCTAATTGATGTATGAAGTTGTAGTAGCATGTATATATGTAACATATTTTTGTATTGAAGATAGGGAGGAATGTGAGAAGTATGTGTGTGATGTGTGATATGTGAAAAGTAATAAGCAGTGATGTGTGAAGGTGTATACATTTGATGTATCTACTGTAAACCTACAACTCGATATAGGATTTTGTATTCCAGAGCCTAATTGGAACTATATCTAGTACACAGAGGGTGTATTCCATCAGTTCCTACTTTTGGTAGTGAGCCATATCATCTTGTACTCTAGCTATGAGTTCTTCAAGGATAGTGAGCCCTGATAGTGTTCCCTATAATATCTTATAACCAGTTATAACATATTGTGAGCTAATACTCATCGTGGTTTTTCCCATTTTTGGTTTTCCACGTAAAAATCCCAGTGTTCATTTGTTATGTGGTGTTATGCTTCCTTTCATGTTCCTATTTACAATTACGACTAGATATGTTTTAATTATTGAATGGTTAGCATTTAAAAGGTTCAGTAAAATACTGATTCACCCCCCTCTCAATATTTTGTCTATTCAACAATTGGTATTAGAGCTTGGTTCCTTTTGAAAAGTTTAATAGTTTAAGGAAAATATTTAAGGTTGAACATATGGTTGATAAAAGATGTTATGTTCCTTCGAAAGATATCTTTGCAATTGAGGAACTCCATGCTGCTCTTGAAGATCTGGAAAAAATTGAATGTGAGAAAGAAACTCTAAAAGAAAGCTTGAGTGAATAAAATGAATGCATTAGAAAGTTAACATAGAAAATCAAGAAGTTCAAAGAAATGCATAGAGAAGTCAGTGATCAGTTGAACAAATAAAATGAAGGCATCACAAGACTAAAAGTGCAAATGGAAGAAAAGAAAAGAATTGAATAATGTCAGAAAGTCAAAACAAAAACAAAATTGATGAATGTACAAAGCTTGAGAAAGAAGTTGTAACTCTAAGGTATGACTTGGAGAAAGCAAGAGCCCATGAGGAAAAATTCAAATCCATTTATACAATGCTTGATGAGTTGATTGCATTTCAGAAACTAGCGAAGGATAAAGGTGGTCTAGGACTTGAAGTAGGACAAAGCTCAAAGTAAAATCAGACTCCTAACAAAGTTGACAATCAAAGGAAGACTTAAGGAAACAATAGACATATCAAGAATCAATGAAGAAAACCCGAAAGGATTCCTATTTGACAACCTAATGCTCAAAGATACCCATCTTTTAATTGAATTTTTTTTTCATGCAATAAATTTGGTCATAGGGAAATAGAATGTAGAAGTATAATGAATTAGAATGTTGGATTCTTCTTTGGACAATGTTTTGCTTGAAAAGAGTTTGGACATCGAGCTATTGAGTGCAAAAGTCAAATAACGTTGAATAAATTTAACAATGGTAGAATGATTCAATCTTTTCAAGGTTATTGCTATACATGTTATGCTTTTGGACACAAAGCTAATCAATGCATATCAAAGATAAGTACAAATTAGGTTGGTCAGAAAAATGTTGTGTGCTACACTTGCAACAAGCCAAGACATATCTCAAAATTTTACAGAAGAAAAAATAGAAAGAAACCTGATTTAGATCAAAAGAATAAACCTATGAATAAAGTGGATCCCACTGAAGTAAGAAAAGAAATGGAGAAGATTTGAAGGAAAAAAGAACCTGAGAATAAGGATGAATCAAATGCATTTGCATCTACATCTAGTGTTGATACTTCTAAAAATTAAACCCAATAATGGTTTTAGGGAGAGTAGTGACAGAGAAATCTATCAAACCCTAGACATAAGAAGTTTCAAGTAGTGACACAAAGACATTTGATGTATAATAGAATCTTGAAGATGTTGGAAAAGATTTTGGCAGAAAAATTGAAAATTTGGACTTTTGTAGAACTTTTTAGGGTTTATAGTGTATTTTACAAAGTGTTTATCACCTTTTTGAAGGTGGAATGCATTTAATGTGAATTAGGGTAAATTGGTAAAGCATAAAGTGAATGTTAAATATTAATTAAATCACTTTTACACTCATGGTAGAAGGTAGAGTGAACTGAAGCAAGGTGAAGGAAATTTAGAGTACCTGGCACCAAACCCTAGATTTTGTTAGAAGCTTGAAAGAAGTATTTACAGTGATTAATAATCTGTTGTTGGTTTGAATTAGAATCAACTCTCATAAGCATATTCAAAATATTTAAGGAAATATGGCGACACCAACTATTGTTGAAACCTTTGAGATACCTCAAACTAGGTTCAAGAGATATTCATGGAAAGTTTACGAAATGGACCCCTTGGGTGCATTTTCAGAAATCCCAAGTAGTGTCTTTCCCATTGAGGATGCTAGAACCTAAATTCATAAGAAGTTGGAAGAGTTTTATCATCAAGAACTTAGGGATCAATGGATGAAAAAATTCACTAGAGATTATTTCTCTGTAAAGCCAAAATATGAAAACCTAGTACGATAGAAACTAGAAGTATGGAATTTCTTCCCAGACTTTTGTGGTGAGATGTTTTCAAAATTTGTGAGGATGGCACTAAGAAGAGTGCATGACAATATCGTATGGACAAGCATGGGTGGAGTAATTACCAAGGAGGTGATTAAATTTGTGAATGGCCTCTATGACAATTGACCTTTACCAGTGCTAAAATCTATGAAAAATGATGTGGTCATGAAGCTAATTGGTGCCACATTTGATGGAAGAGCACTGATAACCAAGCCAATTGCAAACCCTACTATAAGATATGTTGTAGTTATGACTAGTCAGAAAATATACTTTACCAACTGAGGAAATTTGTTGCCTACTATAGCAATTCATGTTGTTGTTAGTGATCCAAATCTACACCCTTTATTCCAAGCTATGAAAGAACTCAAAAAGTTTGGATGTAACATGGGACTGCTTTCAGGTTGTGGGTGTCCTATTTGAAAGTAGACCTCCAGATTATGTGTTGGCTCCCCTTTTGATGTCACCTATCTAGTTATTAATGAGGAAAAGGGGAAGAGATGCATAAAACATGAACATTAACTGAAACTACCTAAGGTGATACACCCAAAACTGACTAAGACCTGATAACAACCTATCACATTCAAAACAATGTCATAAAACCTTGTTCACACAACTCATTTTCACATGCATTTCACATAAGTAATTTATAAGGAGGTTTCCAAACAAGACTCTTAGAATGAAAACAAAAATTTCACAACTAACAACACTTGGATTAACTAACACAGCTTATAAACTGTAACAATGCATTTTCTGCTAAATAGATGCTTAAACATGAGACAAAAGTGCAAGGAAAGGTGAATTTCATAAAAAATCTGATCAATCACTAATAGCACGCTATAAAACATGAAATAAGAAGGTAAATATTCGATTTTATTGATTCAAAATACTCACTATATCACAAGTCCATATGAGTTACAATACTGCTCCTGCTGAAAAAGATAACCCACAAAACCAAGCTATCACTCTGCTTGAAAGAAATAACTAACTCCAAAAACATTGTTTGAAGTTACTTAAGAAAAAAAAATCAACTCCTCTCACACATGTCCTCTAGAAGGTTCTGGTTGGATGAAGCACAAAAGCCAAAATGGAAGCTTCCAAAATCCCTCCAAAAGGTCCTCCAAATGTAGAAAAGTCAAGATAAGTAAAAGGTCACACTGAAGGTGTGACGGAACAGCCTCCAAAATAGTCATTTCTCTCCAAAATAGTCAAAGGCACAACTCACACACTCTCCTCATGTCTTCTAGTCATAATTTTGTCTCCCACAACCTTGACCCATGCTACATGTGTGTTTTGAAAACACAAGACTCTCTTTTGCATTTAAAACAATAATTTGGTTAAGTGATTCATATTACATCACTTAATCAAATTATTTTACATTTTAATGATAAATGCAAAAAAGGCCCCACCACTATCCTTGGATTACATTTGCATTTGCATTAAATAAACATCATTAAAATACAAGTGATTTACAAATCACTTACATAATGACTTACAATTGACAAAATGAAAACTAAATGATATATCTAAATGGTTGTAAAAGCATTCAAGAAAAAATTAAAACTCCTCCAAATCCTTGACATTTGATCAATTCTCATGGCCTCTATTTTTCTATTTCAAAGCCATAAGTGGCTTAGGACTATCACTTGGTCAAAGCTCTAATTTTTGAAGACAAAACAAAAGCCCAATATTCGGCCTATATGAGGAAACAAGGTAGCTCCAAAAGACTTGGAAGACTTTTCATTTTCAAATGGCAATAGAAAATCATAAGGAAAAAAGCCTAAGTCATGTGAACTCAAGGCAAAGAAAAGTCTACGTGTAAAAATGAAACCTAAGGAAAAAAGCCTAAGGCATGGAACTTACCATTCAACCCCCATAACACATTAAAATGTGTTCATTTTTTAAAACAATGGGAAAAAATCCCATCAGCCTCCATTGTAGGGTTCAAACCCTAAAAACAATAATGGGAAAAACAAAAGAACCCATCATTTGTACATCGAAGATTCTAGAGATGGCATTCTATCACCTTGAGGGTTTGATAGAAGCAAGGAAAAATGGTGTTTTGGGCCAATTCTTGACTAGATTTTGGATGCAAACTAGTGAAAACCACAGAAAAATAACAAGTAAAGCATTTTTTGAACAAAAATTTGTATCTTTTCCATTTTTTGAAGGCCATTTTGAGCATAACAACTACGGCCATGAAAAATTTCTGATCCTTTTGTATTGTTATACTCTTCTCTATTATTATTCTTTTGATTCTAGCTGCCATTGGTGATTCCTAGAGATAAAAAGGAAGCTCAAATGAAGTCTCTATGTATAAAAAATGCAGCTCAAGCTTAGGTAAGCTCACTTTAGGCATATGCCTTGATTCTCCTCTTTTCTCTTAGTGAATAAAAGCTCAAATGTAAGCTCTCCATTGTTAAAATGAATCAAGTTCAACTTATCTCCCTCTGTATTTGAAGTTTAAATCAAAAAACCCTTAAGATTGTTTTGTCATTTTTTGTGAAGAAAAGACTCCTCATGGGCCACGATCGTAAAAATGAGTTGGTTTTTGAAATGTGTTTCCTGTAGCCTGATTTCCATTAAAAATATATCTTTTATCTTTGTATTTGCATTTGCAAACAAACCTAGATTGTTTCCTTTCGATTTTGTGAAGAAAACAACACGTGTGAAGAGAAAAATAAATCTTCAGGCCACGGCCAAGAATGTGAACTGGGTTTTTGTATTTTTGTGATTTTCTAAAAAAATCTCCATGGCACCTTTTGGAACTAGGTATTTCATGATGCTTGGCATCTCTAAAACAAAAATAAAGGCTATCCTGATCAATACCTTACAATGAATGTGAAGGAACTATGCATATTTTATATCTCTTGACTTCTAAAAATGGCCATGGCTCGACCTATGTTTCTTTCCATTCTTGCATTTTTAGAATACTTGAAAAAATTTCTAGTTTGTTGTGACAAGATTGTGCAAGATCATGATGTGAATGATATTTCATGAGAGAGTTATCAGTTAAAACAAGAGCTATCTCAGCCAACTGTTACACAAGAAACTACTTCCCTATAAATAATAAATGGTTGTAAGATGATTCAATGCCATTTCACTGCTCCTGTGACTTCTTGAAGTCTTTACATGTTTCATTGTGCTTTGTCATTGCTTTTTCTCCTTGAAATTGGATATATCTGTCATTCTTTTGATTTCAACAAAGAGATATGAAATGTTTTCTAAGCAAAGATTTATTGGGTCAATTGAATCACTAAAAGTATAAGACCAATGGTAATCCTTCCTTCCTCTTTCATGGAATGCTACTGGGATCCCTTTGCTATAGTATCAAACTACCTCCCTAAGCTAGCATCCTGGTATTGTATTCACCACTCAGGTTACTAAGGCATTTTCATTTGAAAGTATTGTCCCTTGATGACATTGCCTTTCCAGTTTGAGATATGATTTGTAGCTTATATTTGAACCTCTTTACTATCCCTTGATGACACTGATTGTGCTTTTACATCACTTTACAATTGGTTCTTGGCAACGTCTGGCATTGTGCATGGAAACCACATTGAAGAAAGGTCAGATAAGAGTGTGTAGTCAACAAAGCATTTACCTTATTATTGTCTCTTGTGACATGAAAATGCACTTGCTCCTATGGACCGTCCTTAAGCTTCTTTACTAACCACGGTCATTGTGATCATCCTTTAAGCATCCTATTGTATCAATATTACCATCATTCTTATTGCATTCTCAGAGGAGCCTATGCATTGTCAAATGGAGATTTTTTCTTTCATGACTGACCCCCCATGATTCTCAAAATGACAACATTTTGATTAATGATTGCATCTCCTTATTTTATGCTTTGATACCCACTATTTGGGTTATGATCACTTGCTTTCAATTTCTAGTTTGAGTCATAGTGCATGCCCTCCTTCATCAAGCTCTTTGTCTTGCTTCTTCAAAGAGAATAATTGTTCATCAAGAGAATTGATTTGTTTGACTTGGGACAATGAATCTTCTTTCATTTTCTATTTTTCTATTTGGGCTTGATTCAACTCCTTTTGCAACTACAATATCCTTTTTCTCTAGGGCCTTGTATTCTATGATTATATCACTCACCTACTTCAATCCTTGTAATTTGCATTGTTTCTTTACTTGCATCCTCTTTTACATTAGGAGAAGATATGGCCCTATTATGCATCTAAAAGGAGAATCCACTTTTTGACCATAATCACTTTTTAGCATTTCATCGGTATCAAATAATCTTTGTTTTTCACTATCATTGGTCAAAATTTTACTCCTTTGTATTACTGATTTTTCCTATTATTAACAACACTATTGTGGTATTTTCTTTGATACTCTATAGTCTAAAATAATGCAAATCTACCTTAAATCAAATCGACCGGCTACTACAATATGTCGCACTCTATATTGTTGTTCATGATTTTCTCAAAGAGTCATACTTTCCTTGACTCATAACTATAGTTGCCCCTTCCCGATGTTGTGTGGCTATCATCCATTGAGTGTAGAATTCATTACACCATTACTGTCTCCTTTGTGATTTCCTTTCATTTACTTGCGGTTGACCTCTATGATACCTAGGAGATTGTTCCTTCTTTGATGACTATTTATGATGCACCCCCTATGATTGCTTGCTGCCCCACAAGTTTGTTACTTGGTCTTTAGAATATTTAAGTCCTTTTGATCATGTGCATCAAAAAAACACCATCTCCTCACTTTACTCTTAGTGGGCAGAAACATGTCACCTATGTTGGTGGCCTAAAAGCTCACCATCCTATGTGATGTGTGGTTGTCCAATAGGATTGAGGTGAGATGAACTTGATAGTAACTGTTACTTATTGCTGCCCCATATGCCTCATGATGGCTTCATGCATGCCTTGATTTCTCCTTCATTATTTAAGAGATGCATAATTTAACTTGATGCATCTATAATTGAACTTGGTGCATCTCTGAAATCACTTTTTTTAATAAAATGGATCATGGATCCACTTAAGATGATTGAAAGACATATCTAGAAAAATGTACCTTCCTTTTGTCATGATGTCATCCATATAACTAATTCATTATGAAAAGATGAAGTATGAACTCTTGATAGCTCAAATTATGTGTTGCATCTATTGAATCTGATAATGAAAATTGATCAACTGGTGTGATTCCATATTGATTTAATGCATTAATAGCATGTTTATCATTGATTTGATCAAGTTGCTCAATTTCCTATCCCTCTTAAAACATCAAAGGGAGGCAAGTTGAGCTCTACCCTCTTGGGAGCCACATTTACCCCACATGTTGTAATTAGCTGAATCAGAACAGTAACAAGACTTGTCCTAAATCTATACAAGGAGCAAATAGTTAGATAAACAAAGCATATTATAGGTGTGTTTGATCACTCCTTTCTTGTTTTCAGGGACACTTATCGTATGCTGCTATTTTAGTGCTTGTAGACATTATATCACATGTTTATGGATGTTTTGCATATAATTTTGATCAGTGATCTTTCATTTCTCTAACAACACTATTTTTATCCAATGCAGGAAACCTAGGAGTACTAAGGAGGGTGTCAAATGGAAGCAAAGAAATAGAGCAGGATCGAGATGATGTGAGGCCAAGTCAACAGGATTTGTCATTCCACCAAGAAATGATGGGTCCCTTTTCATGTTATATGCAATTTATTTTTGTTATCCATATGTGTATGATCTCTTCTTTACTAGCATTATGATAGCTAGTCCCTTGGCTTGTGAGGGACATTTATATGCTCATGATTATCAATAAAGATCACATTTGCAATACATATTGGTTCTCTTTCTTATTTGTCTATAATTGCAACACTAGAATAAAAATGCAATCTATTTTTGACAATCTCTTTCATGCATATTGATGAACTTAGTATAATATAATGTATCTTTTAATGTTTAAATAAAAACACAAAATAATAAACAATAAGTTACCTTATTTCAGCTGAAAGCTAAAAATTATGTAACATTTTGTGTGACATCTTCTATATGTTTTCATGTAAACTATCTCGACCAGTTTCCTACAGCCTATCCATTGGGCACATTGTCATCTAAAGGATAATACCAATTGAAAACAACATTGTATGTTGTTGTAACTCACCAAACCAACAAGAGACACTTTGAAAAATTATTGAAAACCCAACACTGCAAAATGAAAACTACTTAACTATGTTGAAAAGCACTTAGGGAAAATTGAAAATGCATCTGAAATGAAACTACACTAACCTACTCTAACCAGCAAAGAAATTGGTCAAACAAAACCATTGGAAGGCTTTGCAAAATAACACCCCTTTTTAATCAACAACTGATGCATTACATGATTATGAATTGCTGAAAGAACATGAAACACTTGCAGATATTCAAAAGAATGTTGCAATGTTTCATGAAAGATGCAAAGAAACTCACTTACACTTTGATCTTGATCATGCCTATTTTTGTCCTAAACTGAACAAGTGAGCTAAATTCAATCACCTTCAGCTACAACTCCAAAATTAACTTCTTCTTGAATTGCATCCTCATACTTGGGTGCAAGCATGACCTCTGGTACTTCAATGGCCTCTGAATTGGCTAAATATCTAATAGGGAAGCCTCTTGAAATGACAAAGGTTGAACTTCCCTTGCTGGTTTCACCTTTATCAGTTGCTTCTTGAACCTCACTTTGTTGGTTGAGAAGGGCTATTTCATGTGAATCCAATGGAATCGTGACTGCTCTGTCTATGTGGTTATGCTGCTCACACTCTTCAGATTCAGTCAATGATGGCTTTGAATCAAGCTTGCAGCAAAAAACATCTACTATGCTTGAGAATGTATCTTCATCTAGCTCATGATTGGTTATCTCATGCAAAACAGGTTCTTCTTCAACTTTATAACAATTCTCAAGACTCATAACTCTAAAAACAATGTCTTGCTTCACATTTTTTTCCTTCTGACCAACATGCTCAGGTATACCAACTTCTTTACCTTTTGAGACAAGGCTATCCCCATTTGCTTCTTGATGGACCAACACCCTATGAAAGTGAACCTCATCCTCTTGTTGTCTGAAACTTGATAATGGTGTTAGCACAAGCATAGTGTCCTCCTCATCATCAACATACAATGGAAGTTCATTAAACATACCAAGCATTATCTCATTACTCTGCTCAAAACCAGGCATTGATGTTAGTTCAATCAAGCACTGCTCATCTTCACCTATAAATTCTGGAAGTTCATCAAATATACCAAAAAAAACCTAAAGTTGAACATCCTTTCCTTCTTCAACTATCCATTGTCCCACCTTTTTCTCCTCAAAATATGATTGTTTGATCTTTAAATTTGAAACAAATTACTCTAGATCTTCCCAAAAAAGGTCACCTTCATCCTCATTTTTTCTTTCCAATGAAGGAAGACTATTTTTTACCTTATTACAACTCAACTGAGATGTCAAAACATCAAAGTTTTGAGCCTCCTTCTATTGTATTAAAGTTGACGTGGCTATGATTTGAATTTCACTTTCCTCCTTATTCATGAACAATGGTAATTCATCAAATAAATCAATTAGAATATGAGAACCATCAATTATTTGTTGATCTATATCTTCTTGCTCTTCATCTACAACCTCATTTACTTTTGTTATCACATCTGATTTTTCATTTCCAAGCTCTTGTTCAAATAGAACAACTAAAAGGTTTGTTTCTTCCTCTACAAGCACCTCTTCTTTAGGTTGTTCTAGAACATAAGGGGTTGGTTGAGCCTCCTTAATGGGTTCTTCACAAGGATGCACTTGTTCAATAACAGGTTCTTGGACAGAAGGAGGGCTCCTAAAGCTTTGTTAAAGCAAATTCTCTAGGATCCTCTATAGGTTGAGCTTGCTTAAGGATAGGTTCTTGAATTGAAATAGGATTTCTAAAAATTGGGAACTCAAATCTACCAGGATGAAGAGGTTCACCTTGTTTGAAGCTTGGAATATTGGACTTGGGAACCTCTTCATTGACAAGATTATTCAATATTACAGGAAGAGTTGAGCTGAAACTAGGAATGGAAGTTTCATACCTTAGTTGGCATTGATAATATAAATAAGCTTGACTACTTTGCACCTGAGTAGACAAAGACTTCATTTTCTCCTCTTTAACAACTATCTCTCCTTCCAGATTTTCCTCAAACTGGCTCCTTTTTGTCACCTTCTCTTGATCATAAACAAAGGATTGATCAACCAACTCTTGCTGCTACGAGATAATCCTTTTCTACTTCTTGATGTCAACCAACATCCAATACATATGTGAGAACACCTTACTAGCATCACTATTCCTCATATGTTCAAGCTTTTGGCTCAAAGCCCACAACACACAGTCAAGCTTTTGGATTAGATCCAATACATTCTAGTAAGGGTGCTCTTGAGGATAATTATGCAAATAATCATGTTGGTTGGCATCAAAAACCTCTTGATGGGGTTGATTTTGATCGTATATTGGATGATATTGAGATTGAGTAGGGATGGGAGGGTGGAAAACATGATAGGATTGCTGGTATTCTATTGTTATAGGGACATTTGGGATAAAACTAGCAAGCTTCTTTGTGTGATATGACTAGTAAGAGGGCATACATGCATGATTTTCATGAAATGGTGGGTAATATGGGATATTTCTATGAAATGGAGACATATTTGTTCATTCAAGAGACTGGAAATTCATTGGAATTTTTGGTAAAGCAAGAAACTAGGTCTGATTTTGAAAATAAGTACATAACAACACTTTGTCTACTTGAAACTAGTTGATATCCTTCCGAAGTCACCAGGTGTGCTGAAAACTTTCCTCCAAAAGGATAAAACTACTGTTGTACACATCAAACAATAGTAACAAAATGCATAAAAATGAACTAAGAAGCAATTCACCTGTCCCACTTGATGTGCCAAAACTATTAGTGATCTAAATTTGCACCCTTTATGCCAAGTTGTGAAAGAACTCAACATGTTTGGATGTAACATGGGACTGCTTTCAGGTTGTGGGTGTCCTATTTGAAAGAAGACCTCTAGATTATCATGGGTTGGCTCCCCTTTTGATGTCACCTATTTAATGATTTTTGAGGAAAAGGGGAAGAGATGCATAAAACATAAACATTAACTGAAACTACCTAAGGTGATACACCAAAAACTGACTAAGACCTGATAACAGCCTATCACATTCAAAACAATGTCATAAAAACCTTGTTCAACAGCTCATTTTCACATGCATTTCACATAAGTAATTTATAAGGAGGTTTCTAAACAAGACTCTTAGAAGGAAAACAAAAATTTCACAACTAACAACACTTGGATTAACTAACACAACTTATAACTTGTAACAATACATTTTCTGCTAAATAAATGCTTAAACATGAGACAAGAGTGCAAGGAAAGGTAAATTTTACAAACAATCTGATCAATCACTAACAACACACTATAAAACATGAAATAAGAAGGTAAATATTCTATTTTATTGATTCAAAGTACTCACTAAATCACAAGTCCATTTGAGTTACAACACTACTCCTATTGAAAAAGATAGCCCACAAAACCAAGCTATCACTCTGCTAGAAAGAAAGAACTAACTCCAAAAACATTGTTTGAAGTTACTTAAGAAAAAAAAAAACAACTCCTCTCACACATGTCCATCTAGAAGGTTCTGGTAGGGTGAATTACAAAAGCCAAAATGAAAGCTTCCAAAACCCCTCCAAAAGGTCCTCCAAATGTAGAAAATTCAAGCTAAGTAAAAGGTCACACTAAAGGTGTGACAAAACAGCCTCCAAACCAGTCATTTCTCTCCAAAACAGTCAAAGACAACTAAAACACTCTCCTCCTGTCTACCAGTAATAATTTTGTATCCCACAACCTTGACCCATGCTACATGTGTGTTTTGAAAACACAAGACTCTATTTTGCATTTAAAACAATAATTTGGTTAAGTGATTCATATTACATCACTTAATCAAATTACTTTACATTTTAATGATAAATGCAAAAAAGGCCCCACCACTATCCTTAGATTATATTTACATTTGCATTAAATAAACATCATTAAATAAAAGTGATTTACAAATCACTTACATAATGAATTACAATTGACAAAATGCAAACTAAATGATATATCTAAATGGTTGTAAAAGCATTCAAGCAAAAAATAAAACTCCTCCAAATCCTTGACATTTGATCAATTCCCATGGCCTCTATTTCTGCATTTCAAAGCCATAATTGGCTTAGGACTATCACTTGGTCAAAGCTCTTATTTTTGAAGACAAAACAAAGGCCTAATATTCGGCCTATATGAGGAAACAAGGTAGCTCCAAAATTCTTGGAAGACTTTGCATTTTCAAATGGCAATAGAAAATCATAAGGTAAAAAGCCTAAGTCATGTGAACTCAAGGAAAAGAAAAGTCTAATGGGTAAAAATGAAACCTAAGGAAAAAATCCTAAGGCATGGAACTTACCATTCAAGCCCCATAACACATTAAAATGTGTTCTTTTTTTAAAACAATGGGAAAAAATCCCATCGGCCTCCAATGTAGGGTTCAAACCCTAAACAAAATAATGGGAAAAACAAAAGAACCCATCATTTGTGCATCAAATATTCTAGAGATGGTATTCTACTGCCATGAGGGTTTGATGGAAGCACAAAAAAATAGTGTATTGTGTCAATTCTTGAATGGTTTTTGGATGCAAACTAGTGAAAACCACAAAAAAAAAAATAGGTAATGCATTTTTTGAACAAAAAATTGTATCTTTTCCATTTTTTGAAGGCCATTTTGAGTTTAATAGTCGCGACCATGACAAATTTCTGATCTTTTTTATTTTTTTTACTCTTCTTTGTGATTATTCCTTTGTTTCTAGCCACCATTGGTGACTCCTGAAGATAAAAAGGAAGCTTGAATGAAGTCTCTCTATATAAAAAATGCAGCTCAAGCTCAGCTAAACTCACTTCAGGAATATGCCTTGATTCTCCTTTTTTCTCTTAGTGAATAAAAGCTCGAATCTAAGCTCTCCATTGTTAAAATGAAACAAGTTAACTTATCTCCCTTTGTATTTGAAGTTTAAATCAAAAAATCCCCAAGTTTCTTTTGTGAATTTTTGTGAAGAAAAGACTCCTCATGTGCCATGGCCATAAAAATGAGCTAGTTTTTTAAATGTGTTTCCTGTAGCCTGATTTCCATTAAATATCTATCTTTTATCTCTGTATTTGTATTTGTAAACAAACCCAAATTGTTTCCTTTTGATTTTGTGAAGAAAAGAACACTTGTGAAGAGAAAAAAAAATTATTCAGGTTGTGGCCAAGAATGTGAACTCGGTTTTTGCATTTTTGCGCTTTTATGAAAAAACATCCGTGGCACCTTTTGGAACTGGGTATTTCATGATGCTTGGCATCTTTGAAACAAAAAACAAGGCTATTGTAATCAATATCTTGCATTGAATGTGAAGGAACTATGCATATTTTATATCTCTTCTGAAAATGGCCATGGCCCGGCCTATGTTTCTTTCCATTCCTACATTTTTAGAACACTTGAAAACATTTCTAGTTTTTTGTGACAAGATTGTGCACGATCATAATGTGAATGAGATTTCATGAGAGAGTTATCAGTTAAAATAAGAGCTATCTCAGCCAACTATTACACAAGAAAATGTTGCCCTACAAATAATAAATGGTTGTAAGATGATTCAATGCCATTGCACCGCTCCTATGACTTCTTGAAGTCTTTATATGTTTCATTGTGCTTTGTCATTGCTTTTTCTCCTTGAAATTGGATATATTTTTCATTCTTTTTATTACAAAAAAGAGATATGAAATGATTTCTAAGCAATGCTTTATTGGATCAATGGAATCACTAGAAGTCTAAGACCAATGATAATCCTTCCTTCCTCTTTCATGGAATGCTACTGGGATCCCTTTGCTATAGTATCAAATTGCCTCCCTAAGCCAACATCCTGGTATTGTATTCACCACTCAAGTTACTAAGGCATTATCATTTGAAAGTGTTTTCCCTTGATGAAATTTCCTCTCTAGTTTGAGATATAATTTGCATCTTATATTTGAACCTCTTTACTATCCCTTGATGACATTGATTGTGCTTTTACATCACTTTACAACTGGTTCTTAGCAACGTTCGACATTGTGCATGGAAACCACATTGAAGAAAGCTTAATTAAGAGTGTGCATTCAACAAAGCATTTACCTTATTGTTGTCTCCTATGACATGAAAATACACATGCTCCTATGGACTATCCTTAAACTTCTTTACTAACCACTCTCATTGAGATCATCCTTTAAGCATCCTATTGTATCAATATTACCATCATTCTTATTGCACTCTCAGAGGAGCCTATGTATTTTCATATGGAGATTTTTTCTTTCATGACTGACCCCCCATGATTCTCAAAATGACAACATTTTGATTAATGATTGCACCTCCTTATGTTATGTTTTGATACCCACTATTTGGGTTATGATCACTTGCTTTCAATTTCTAGTTTGAGTCATAGTGCCTGCCCTCCTTCATCAAGCTCTTTGTTTTTCTTCTTCAAAGAGAATAATTGTTCATCAAGAGAATTTATTTGTTTCACTTGGGACAATGAATCTTCTTTCATTTTTTGTTTTTCTATATGGGATTGATTCAGCTCCTCTTGCAACTACAATATCCTTTTCTCTAGGGCCTTGAATTCTATGATTATATCACTCACCTGCTTCAATCCATGTAATTTTCTTTGTTGCTTTACTTGCGTCCTCTTTTGCATTAGGAGAAGATATGTCCCTATTATGCATCTAAAAGGAGAATCCACTTTCTGACGATAATCACTTTTTAGCATTTCATCAGTATCAAATACTCTTTGTTTTTCACTGTCATTGGTCAAAATTTTACTCCTTTGTATTACTGATTTTTCCCATTAGTAACAACACTATTGTGGTATTTTCTTTGATACTTCATAGTCCAAAATAATGTAAATCTACCTTAAATCAAATGGACCTGCTATTGTAATATGTGGCACTCTATATTGTTGTTCACCATTTTCTCAAAGACTCATACTTTCCTTGACTCATAACTGTAGCTGCCCATTGCCGATGTTGTGTGGCTATCATCCATTGAGTGTAGAATTCATTACACCATTACTGTCTCCTTTGTGAATTCCTTTCATTTACTTGTGGTTGACCTTTGTGATACCTAGGAGACTATCCCTTCTTTGATGATTGTTTATGATGCACCCACTATGATTGATTGCTGCCCCACAAGTTTGTTACTTGGACTTCACAACATTTAAGTCCTTTTGATCATGTGCAACAAAAAAACACCATATCCTCACTTTACTCTTAGTGGGCAGACACATGTCACCTAGGTTAGTGGCCTAAAAGCTTACCATCCTATGTGATGTGTGGCTTGTTGAAAAATAAGGTGTTTTCTTAGCTTAATACTCTGTAAAACTTTAATATTGCTGATCTAAGTAAGATTTTTCTTTGTTACATATATTCTTTGTGGGTGATTATCTTGATTAATTCATTTTACTGTTGTAGAATGAAGAGAGAAGTTGATAGAAGAACTAGACAGGATATTAGAAAGATCACACAAGATGTATTGTGGAGAAACCCTTTCGGGAAAAAACTCCCTAAGAATTATTCTATTATTCAATCTCTAAATTACAATAGCTCCAATTCTTGCTTGAGAATGCTTCTTCTATCTTTACCAATCTTCCTCACACCTGCAATAAAAACTCTCCCAACTTGCTTGAGATAAATAGACAATATGCAACCTTGTAATCTCCAAATGGTGATAATTACAATGTGCAAGCTCAAGCCCTTGAAAAGGTATGCCATATTGCTTCAATTTGAGCTCTACCATGAAGACCAAAGCTTAGTACATGTGCTTTACCCATTTGGGTGTCCCAAACTAAAGCTACAAATCATCCTTCACTTCGGTGATAATTACAAAGCTCTTCCTCAAAGATGGCGCCCACAAGAGGGTCCCACTTAACAGAGCCTTCATAAATATCTTATCATGCATTGGAGTTAATTCCAAGAAAGCATCTTGGGTGCCCAAGTTAGCTCCAAGTGATTTCTTGTTAACTGAAACATTTACTCAACACCATTCCCAAAGAATAGTCATCCCTTGTTAACTGGAGGTAGTCCCATGTTATCTGTCATACAACTCAATGTTATTAGCCATGCATTCCAAGTTAACTGAAGCTAACTACATGCAACTCAAAATAACCAACATGCATGCTGTGGAGATAACGAATCCTAAACTAAACTAAACAACTAAACTTCATGCATGCAAACATCAAACCCTAACTCCTAGGGTCTTTACATGCATTGAAGTGTTAACTGTTACTTTGTATAGTTAACTGAACACAAGGTGAGTGTCACCTTACCATGCTGCACCCACATGCTCCTATTATTTAGGAATAACTACAAATGTCAATTTCATGATTTATTTCATCCAAATAATTAATCTCATCCTAATCTTAGTGTTGTTGAACACATTCCAAGAATCTAGGAGATACATGAAATAATTAATGTTTAGGATTTGCAATTAAATGGCATCCTATTTCCCACATTCTCCCACTTGCAATTATTCTAAACAAGGAATAATAAAACAAGTACAAGACTCAAGTCTAATGGCCTTCTTGCACCAACTAATCAAACCATGCTAACTTCAAATGCAACCTGCATAATCATGAAGCTTCCAAGTAAATGATTAAAACCAAGAGAACTTATTTGTATGGTTCCATAAGATAATCTGTAACATTAATTAAAGTGTTAACTTTCTCAATTAATACCTTCCCATTATCAACCAAGCCAATACCTTTCCCAAGCCTCTATATCCAAACCACCTCTTTAGAGGCATGCTAAACAACCGAGTGTGTTGAATTCACATTCAACCAAGGTGTAGAATCCCCAGCTTTTATGTTGAAAAACTTTTCTTACAAGTAACCATTCCATCAAATGTCTTTTACCATAAGAGAAATCCAGCCTCACCTATTTCTCCAAGTATCCATGAGGACCTGTAACCAACCAATCCATGCCAAACTCCAAATGCAACACAACACTTTCATGAAGTAATCAAGCAAATGATTAATGTACCCAAAAATTAAGAGAACTAGACAAGATCATTGTCAAAGATCCAATCATGAATCAGGAACATAAACATGACATCCATGATCTAACCAAACCATCTCCTCTTAGAAGATCACATGCACCATAAAATACTTATACATCCTAGTCTCAAGAGAACCATGTAATATGCCAAACTCTAAACTAGTATCAAGAGTATAACATGACATCATAACAAATACACTCTAAACCAAGAACAAACCATATCCCCAATCACATGAAGATAACTTTACCAATGATGCATCCAAGTCACTACCCACAACTCCCACTAAACCATGGTACCGAGTCACACATGGCATCGTGACTACCATCTTCTTCATGAAGATCACTAAATCCTACAAAAGCTCCCACTGAACTATGATACCGAGCTATACATGGCAACAAGATAAAAATTAAACCATCACTATCAAAAGCATATGGAATTTCAAATATTTCCTCATGATCATAATTATCATAACATGTATTATGCCACGACTCTAAACCGCTAATCAAGAGTATACCATGACATAATAACAAAACCATCCTACAACCAAGGATGCACATCATTTCCAAATGCTCCCAATCAACCATGATAATGAGCAATCCCATGGCATCATGATGCACATAATCAAAACCCCATTTCTGTCATAAGCTCACACCAAACCTATTCATCCAAGCTCTTAATGACCTCTGTAACAAACTTTTTTGTTTCAAAATCAGCAATAGCAAAAATAATAAAAGCCCCCACTAAGCCCAAAAAACCTCCAATATTTTAAGAGAAAGGCATCCCAATACTCTACCCAACCTCAGCTCTAATACCAAATGTTGAAAAATGAGGTGTTTTCTTAGCTTAATACTCTGTAAAACTTTAATATTGCTGATCTAAGTAAGCTTTTTCTTTGTTACATATATTCTTTGTGGGTGATTATCTTGATTAATTCATTTTATTGTTGTAGAATGAAGAGAGAAGTTGATAGAAGAACTAGATAGGATATTATAAAGATCACACAAGATGTACCATGGAGAAACCCTTTCGGGAAAAACTCCACCAAGAATTATTCTATTATTCAATCTTTGAATTACAATAGCTCCAATTCTTGCTTGAGAATGCTTCTTCTATCTTTACCAATCTTCTTCACACCTACAATAAAAACTCTCCCAACTCTATTCAACTTGCTTAAGATAAATAGACAATATGCAACCTTGTAATCTCCAAATGGTGATAATTACAATGCACAAGATCAAGCCCTTGAAAATGTATGCCATATTGCTTCAAGTTGAGTTCTACCATGAAGACCAAAGCTTAGAACATGTGCTTTACCCATTTGGGTGTCCCAAACTAAAGCTACAACTCATCCTTCACTTCAGTAATAATTACAAAGCTCTTCCTCAAAGATGGTGCCCACAAGAGGGTCCCACTTAACAGAGCCTTCATAAATATCTTATCATGCATTGGAGTTAATTCCAAGAAAGTATCTTGGGCACCCAAGTTAGCTCCAATTGATTTCTTGTTAGCTAAAACATTTACTCAACACCATTCCCAAAGAATAGTCATCCCCTATTAACTGGAGGTAGTCCATGTTATCTATCATACAACTCAATGTTATTAGCCATGCATTCCAAGTTAACTGAAGCTAACTACATGCAACTCAAAATAACCAACATGCATGCAACATGCACTTGCATGCAACTCAAGATAACTGAACTGAACTAAACTAAACTAAACTAAACTAATTCTAAACTAATTCTGATCTAAACTGAACTGAACTAAACTTCATGCATGCAAACATCAAACCCTAACTCCTAAGATCTTTACATGCATTCAGAAGTGTTAACTGCTACTTTGTATAGTTAACTGAACACAAGGTGAGTTTCACCTTACCATGTGTGCACCCACATGCTCCTATTATTTAGGATAACTACAAATATCAATTCCATGATTTATTTCATCCAAATAATTAATCTCATCCTAATCTTAGTGTTGTTGAACACATTCCAAGAATCTAGGAGATACATGAAATAGTTAATGTTTAGGATTTGCAATTAAATGGCATCCTATTTCCAACATGGTTGTCCAATAAGATTGAGGTGAGATGAACTTGATAGTACCTTAGACTATTACTTCTTGCTGCCCCATATACCTCATGTTGGCTTCAAGCATGCCTTGATTTCTCCTTCATTATTTAAGAGATGCATAATTGAACTTGATGCATCTCTGAAATCACTTACTTCTTTTAATAAAATGGATCGTGGATCCACTTAAGATGATTAAAAGAAATGTCCAACAAATTTTGACATGATGGTAGCCATATAACTGATTCATTATGAAAAGATGAAGTATGAACTCTTGACAACTCAAATTATGTGTTGCATCTTTTAAATTTGATAATGAAATTTGATCAACTGGTGTGATTCCATATTTATTTAATGCATTAATAGTACGTTTATCATTTATTTGATCAAATTGCTCAATTTCCTATCCCTCTTAAAACATCAGAGGGTAGCATGTTGAGCTCTACCCTAGGGGGAGCCACATTTACCCCATATGTTGTAATTAGTTGAATCAAAATAGTAACAAGACTTGTCCTAAATCTACACAAGGAACAAAC
This sequence comes from Sequoia sempervirens, assembly GCA_007258455.2. NCBI lineage: Eukaryota > Viridiplantae > Streptophyta > Pinopsida > Cupressales > Cupressaceae > Sequoia > Sequoia sempervirens. The sequence continues at coordinate 25,377 of VDFB02125019.1, read as the reverse complement.
AATTAGCTAAACAAAGCATATCATAGGTGTGTTTGATCACTCCTTTCTTTTTTTTAGGGACACTTATGGTATGCTACTATTTTAATGCTTGTAGACATTAGATCACATGTATATGGATGTTTTGCATATAATTTTGATCAGGGATCTTTCATTGCTCTAACAACACTATTTTCATCCAATGTAGGAAACCTAGGAGCAATGAGGAGGGTGTCAAATGGAAGTAGAGTAGCAGAGCAGGATCAAGATGATGCGAGGCCAAGTCAATAGGATTCATCATTCCACTAGGAAATGATGGGTCCCTTTTCATGTTATATGCAATTGTTTTTGTTATCCATATGCATATGATCTCTTCTTTACTAGCATTAGGATAGCTATTCCCTTGTCTTGTGAGGGACATTTATATGCTCATGATTATCAATAAAGATCACATTTGCAATACATATTGGTTCTCTTTCTTATTTGTCTATAATTGCAACACTGGAATAAAAATGCAATATGTTTTTGACAATCTCTTTCATGCATATTGATGAACTTAGCAGAATATAATGTATCTTTTAATGTTTAAACGAAAACATAAAAGAATAAACAATAAGTTACCTAATTTCAGCTGAAAGCTAAAAATCAGGTAACAGTTGCACATGAAATTATGGTTAATGGAAGGGATTATGATTTGTGTGAGTTGCTTTGGCAACAACTTATGGACAACCTAAACTAGACTAAGACCAAGAAGTATCCTTTCAAGTTTGGCTCATTGGTGGTTTTTTTGTTATTTTATTTCCTAGGAGAGCTACCTGGAAAGAATAATTTTATATGGGATCACACTAGACCGGTAGCACATCAATTTTTTGAATATTTGCATGGTCTTGGAGACTACAAGGAACATAATGATTCCCTCACTGCATTCTTTGTGGTTTTTCAAAATATGTATGAGAGAGATAAAGTTCCAAGAAGCTTAGTGAAGAAATATGCAAAGGATATAACATTTCTAGTGTCTATTGATGAATGTAATATTGAGGCAGTAGAATCGACGATGTTGTGGATGGCTCCTCTTTGATATGAAATTGAGGAATAAATAGCTAAAGGACTAATTGAAATATTTGTGAATGGTCCTAAGAATCCTACTCAGCCCCAACATGGTACTTATGAAGAGAATTTTGTTGATTTTCATTTGGAGAATTCAACACTGCAAAGGGCTAACAGGTTGAAAAAAAATGTTGAGGCATTTTTTAATCTGCATTCAATGTCCAAGGATGGTGTGGATCAACTGAGGGGACTTGTAGAAGAAAGAAGGGCCAAATCATTTTATGTTCCCTCTAGGACTATGAAATCAAGAAGAGAATCTTCTACCACTTCCACAAAATTACCAACAACTCTTGGTGCAGTTGCTACAATGAAAAGAAAGAAGGAAGTTCATAGTTTTCTTGCAACAGTAGGCATAACTTCCCCCTCTTGACCCAACACTAGAGCCTCTAAGAAGAGGAGTGTACCCCCTGTTGCAACACCTACAACCCCTAGAAAGAGTAAATCAAAAGGAAAATAGGAAAATAAATTTAAGTGATGTTGTGCAAGAAGAAATAAAACTTGGAATTTAAAGGAATAAAGCTAGCTAAAAAGAAAAATATGGAGCATTACCTCCACCAACAATGAAGAAACTGGAACCAAAGATAAGGTTGAAATCTCATCTAATGATGAAGAGATGGAACATGAAATGGAAGGTTTCAAGATACGTGTGCATGAGAAGAAGAAAGATGAAGACACATAAGAACCTATAGAGGACATGCCCAACTCTCCTCCATTCATAGAAGGCATGAAGCTATAACCATTGAAGACATATCCAAATATGATTCCTTAAACACATATGGATCCTCCTTATCTGAGAAAGACATTGCTTCCCTACTAAAAGAATGTTCCTAGTTATTCAAGGTCAAACAAAGAGCCACTACTTTAATGAATAAAGAGAAGAAAAGCTCTAAAAAAATAAGGCAACAAACACTTGATGTAGTTAGAGAAATAGTAAAGAATTATGGGATGGAAACTAGTTCTTCATCTCATACAGCTCAAGCATAGGAGCCTATCAATATTACAAAAATAGTGGACCATCCTGCTATGGAGAATGTTGGTTAAACACATGTTTATTTGGAGACATATGTCCCTCTAAATGATATAAAAGAGATAACCAGTAAACATATTGAAGATCAAAAAAAGGGTGACACTGGTAACAGTTCAAAAGAACACAATAAGGATACAAGAAACAAAGAAGAAGATGATAAGAATGCAAATGAAGGAAACAGAGGTGAAAATAGAGGTGATGGTAGAGATGATGATGCCAAGAAGGAGGCAGGAAATAAAGACAAACCTTGAGGAAAATCCTCAAGAAAATAAGAAGAAAAGAAAAATAAAGAAGAAAACAAGGAAGACACTGAGGTTGGAAGAAGTGAAGAAGAACTGTCAAAAACTTTTGAGCCATCAAAGCCTCCTGGAGAATCATCTAGAAGTATTCTTAAGGGTTTGTTGACAAGAAAATCTCATATCCAAGGTATGTGGATCTAAGAAAGATCTCACCAGTTGAAAGAGTGAAAGTTAGTTGTACTTTTCTCAACTCTGGAACAAAAGAAAGGATTTAGACTTATTAGAAATGAATTGAATTAATAAATGATGCTATTAAGACTTTACAAGAGTCAATTCCTAGTGCTAATATCGATGATTCATTAGCCTCTATTGAGAATTTGAAGCTTCTAGTTGATTCAGCCAAGGAATACTCTTTTGGTATTAAGTTATAGATTGAGAAAGAAGCAGAGTCAAGAATTATGGAGAAAAGGCTATTTGAGCTACAAGATAGATGTGCAATTGCACATGGAAAAGTGATGCAAAGTTTGAAAGAGGTAAAAGATTGTGAAGAGGAAGAATATATATTTTTTATACTACATGTGGTGGATTGATGTCACTCAAGGATTTAAAGATCTAATAGAATCAATAGTCTCAACTTGAGCATGCCTCTGAAACCTACAAAATTTTAGATGAAAAAAGTTATAAAACTTGGAATTCTATTGCAGATTTGCAGTACAAGTTCTTCACTTTACAGAAACAAAAGAGGATGCAATAAGATGGTTTGGTCAACTCGATGATCTAGTTATGTCCAGACATATCCCTATATCATATGATCTAGTAGATATAGAAAAACTTGACAAGATAAAACTTAATACATCCACTCTGGAAGAAGGAAAACAATGCTTTGTTGAACTAGATTCACTGCATAAAAATCTTGTCAGAGCAAAGGGGATTTGGGATGAAGGTAAACCGTCTTGGGAATCTATTCTCAAGGAATTAGATGCTTCCCCTAGTTCTAGTTAAAATTTATACATTTTCTTTTTTATATTTGAAGCACACCCTTTGTCCTTGATGCCAAAGGGGGAGAGTAAGTGTAAGGTGTGAAATATGAAACTTTTGGTTTTTTTCTTGAAGAATATGTTCAGTTGAAAGAGGGAGTAAAGAAAAATTTTGTATAGAAAACTTTTGGAGATCAAATTTTTGGAACATGTTGCCACCAATGACAAAGGGGGATATTATTGGAAGAATTAAGAAGAATCCCTCTAGTGTGTTGTCATTGATACCAACATTGTTTGGTAATAGTTTTGCCAATCCAGAAAAAACTATGGTTTTGTTATTCTAATATGGTAATTTGGTCCAAAAATTCTCTCAATAGAAAATCACTCCATAAGATTTTAATATGATGTTCAGGACTATTAGTTGCTTCTCTAGACAAGTTTTTAGTGGTTTTTTTTAAACAAGATGGAAGATATGAATGATAGAGTTTGGCATACAATATTTTGCTCAGTAATTGTGCAAATGGTACAATTTTTTCTCTTGGTTGACACAAATAAGTGGTGTACGCTTCATTGGTGACTTAAAGAGATCCTTGTTAGGTTTGAAGTTTTAGTAACGTGAATATATGTAACATATTTTTGTATTGAAGATAGGGAGGAATGCAGGAAGTATGTGTGTGATGTGTGATATGCAAAAAGTAATAAGTAGTGATGTGTGAAGGTGTATACATTTGATGTATATACTGTGAACCTCCAACTCAGTACATGATTTTGTATTCCAGAGCCAAATTGGAATTGAATCCAACACACAAAAGGTTTATTCCATCAATTCATACTTTTGGCAACAATCCATATCATCTTGTACTCCGGTTGTGAGCCCTTCAAGGAAAGTGAGTCTTGGCAATGTGCCCTGTAATTTCTTATAACCTGTTATAACATATTGTGAGCTAATACTCACAGTGGTTTTTCCCATTTTGGGTTTTCCACACAAAAATCCTAATGTTCATTTGTTATGTGTTGTTATGATTCCTTTCATTTTCCTATTTATAGTTGTAGCTAGATATGTTTTAATTATTGAATGGTTAGCAATTAAATGGTTCGGTAAAATACTGATTCACCCCCCTCTCAATATTTTGTGTGTTCAACAATAAGATTCCAATGTATCAATTTGTGGGAATTTTTTGTGACCATGTGGTTAATGAGTATGCAAGGAATATACATAGAGCTCAATGTTTGGATTCACAATTCAAATTATACAAGGACATGTTTCCACTTCATAGCATCATTTCAGTTGTTGATTTTGTAGAGAACTACACACTACAACCATAGAACAAGGTGCAATCACAATACTAAAACTCCACACAGGTTGAGATATTTGTGCATATAGTATTTATTCATGCAACTAATAGTACAAAGGATAACAAGAAGGTATTTAGGGAGTATCACTTTTACATCAATGATGATCACACAATTCTACAAAGTTCATGCAAGGTTTCTTTTAGATGTTCTACATTGATTTGGCTAGCAAGGGAATATCATTAGTGAGAATATCATATGGTTAGATAATTTTACATCGTAATTGAAGAACTCCAAAATGTTTTATTAGTTGAGTAGGATGCATAGGATTAGTGGTATTCAACATATGTGAAATTTATGAGAGGCCAGGCATGGAAAGGGGGAGGAAAATGGTGCAGGAGCATGTAGAGCCTTAACACAAGAAGAGTTAAATTACAAAGACAATCCAAAGTTGATAGATTCAAAATCAATTGTCCATTGATGTAATCATGCTATGGGTCCAGGTAATGAAGGTAATTCTTTAGTTCATAGATTTTTTTGGTTGGTAGATGATACTAACATTGCAAAATAAAAGGATTGTTGTGCACTAACAGGATCGAGTGAGCTACACACTTTTAGAAGCTCCAATACAGGTTCATGGACTATCCATACATAGAAGATAGCATGCTTTTGTTCTTCATGTACACTTCAAGCATGGAATGAGTGTGACTCAAAAGAGTGGTTTGACGATTGGTCGTTAAGAAGTCTAACCCCAATTGACATGTATCAACTCTTGATAGATCTACAAATCATAGAGATGCAATCATCTATTAAATTTGATCATGTATTAGATCTACTAAAACCAAGTAATATATCTTCTTGCATAGTTAATACAAAATTCCTAATATTATCTTTTTAGTTTTATTGTAATGTTCATTAAATACATCTAACTAGATGAGCATATTAATACAAGACATGTTTATGCAGTGATTACAAATGAAGACAATGAAGAGGGAACAAATTATTACTTGTGTCATTGTATCAAGGCCAAAAATAAATTAGAGGCCCTAGTTATAAATGGAGACAACATAAAATATCCTATAGGTTTGATGGCTGTTACTAGAACATGGCTTAAAGGTACCCAGTTAAGAATGTTCTAGTTTGGTTTTTTGAGGACTTTGACATGCATCGGAAGATTCTTCACTACTCCAACCTTGTCGTAGCAACCAACGTTCATTTGATCAAATATCAAGTCAGACCTACAAACAAGAACTTTTGGAAGGTGTGTGAGTCTGACCATGAGGCAATTCTTGACACAATAAAGAGTAGAGCAGATCCATATGGTTTGTTGGACTGATTTGTAAGTATGTACATTAAATTTGTAAAGTCGTATTAAATTGATATATTTTAAAGTTAAGTATGCACATATATTGTAAAGTTTCAATATTTTAAATCATATTATATCCCAATTTTTAAAATGACTTCATATTTGTATCTTAGATTGAAACTCAAACTTACACTATGTATCACACCTCTTCAAGTTACTTGTTGTGGTCCTTTTATGCAATTCATGCACATCTTATTTGATGTGGTTCTTTAGCAAGAAGGGAAACCCTATGATTGAAAGAAGGAAAACCCTTTAATTTCCTTTGTTGTTGTGCTCCTTTCTATAAGTCTTTCCTTGTATATGAGACCACATTTCTAATTGTAAAAAATAGATTTTTGTTGTTCATATTCATATTACCGATTATATTGCACTACACATATTTCAAACTCAAAGTATTACTTCACATTTCATAAATAATAACTAGGAGCAGTTGTTAATTACATTTTCTTGTAAAAAAATAGATTTTTGTAGTTTATATTCATATCGTTGATTACATTGCATTGCACATATTTCAAACTCAAAGCATTAATTTGCATTACATAACTAATATCTAGGAGTAGCTACTAATTGCATTTGGTTATAAAAAATAGATTTTTGTAGTTTATATTCATAACATTGACTACATTGCATTCAACATCTTTCAAACTCAAAGCATTACTAATAACTAGGAGTAGCTACTAATTGCATTTGGTTGTAAAAAATAGATTTTTGTAGTTTATGTTCATAACATTGACTACATTGCATTGGACATCTTTCAAACTCAAAGCATTACTTCACATTACATTCTAATAACTAGGAGTAGCTGCCAATTTCATTTGGTTGTAAAATTCTTTGGTAGACATGTATGAAAAATATGGTATCATAGACAAGGCAATGAACTATTCTAAAAAATTCCTCAAAGAAATGTGGTCTCATGGTGATGGAATGCCATGACAAGCCATAGCCATTCTATCACTATGAGACCACATTTATTTGAGGCATTTTTTTAAACAGTTCACTCCCTTGTCTCTACTACCACGTTTTTCATACATGTCTATCAAAGCATTTTATCTTGCTATTATGGCTAAAATCCTAAAACAGGTTCTTTCGAACAAGCTTTAGATTTTTATAGTTTATGTTCATATCGTTGATTACATTGTATTGCGCATCTTTCAAACTCAAGCGTTACTTCACATTGCATAACTAATAAGTAGGAGCAATTGTTAATTGCATTTGGTTCAAAAGTAGATTTTTGTAGTTTATATTCATGTCACTGATTACAATGCATTGCACATATTTCAAACTCAAAGTATTACTTCACATTGCATAGCTAATAAGTGGGAGCAGCTCCCAATTGCATTTGGTTGTAACAAAAATATTTGTGTAGTTGATATTCATGTCACTGATTACATTACATTGTACATCTTTCAAAATCAAAGCATTACTTCACATTACATAACTAATAACTAGGAGTAGCTTCCAATTGCATTTGGTTATAAAATTCTTTGGCAAACATGTATGAAAGTGTGGTAGCATAAACAAGGTAATGAACTATTTGAAAAAATGCCTCAAAGAAATGTGGTCTCATGGTGACCGAATGCCATGAAAATGTCTATGGATTTTCATATAATTCCATCACCATGAGACTATTGAAAATGGAGGTAATCATGTAGCTTAAAACTTGTAAAACTATGTGATTGTATATCTAATTAAGTTTTCTTTGTTACAAATTCTTTGTGTATGATTATCTATTTTAGATCAATTTTACCAATTGTAGAAAGATACAAAAGATTGTAGAAGAATGAGACAAGAAGATAGAAGTGACATAACATATACATAGAGAAACCCTTTTGGGAAAAAAATTTACCACCAGAATCAATAGTGCTTGAATTATTTAACCTTAGAACAATATTACAATAATACTGTATCAATCCTTGATTGATATGCTTCTTTTTCCTTCAACAATTATTCTTCACAACCTGCAATAAACTCTGATAAAACTCTCTTCAACTTGCTGCAATAAATTGATAATTCTGAGCATTGTAAACTCCAAAGAGTTGTCAATTACAAGAGCATAAATCTCCTCTCAAAAACCTATGCCTATTTTGTGCAAGTAGAGTTCCATCATATAACATGAAGTCAAAACCAATGTCTCCTCAATTTAGGTGCCCCAAATTGAACTCCTAACTGATCGTTGGTCAAGAAAATATCTTCCAAGCTTCTCCTCAATGTTTGTGCCTAAGAATGGGCCCACTTAACTCAACCTTGTAAATTTCTTCTCATGCAAAAGGTGTTAACTCAAAGATGCCAACTTGGGCACCCAAGGTGGGTCCAAGTCAATCTTTGTTAACTAAAACATATCTCTCCATCAATTCATGCAAACATTATGCATGCTTGATCATCCCCACTTAACTGAATGTAGCCACCTATTATTTTTCATGCAACTCAATTCATTAGCATTCAACTCAATTCAACTAAAATCAACTAACATGCAAATCAAACTAACTACATGCAACTGAAGATAACTGAATTGAACTAAACTAGACCAAACTGAACTAATACTAAATTGAACTAAACTAAACTAAACTAAACTCCACTCATGTAAATATCAATCCCTAAGTTGTAGGATCTTTACATGCATTACTAAAGTGTTATCATTCCTCCAAATAGTTAACTCAAGCAAGGTGGGTTCCACCTTCCATGTGGGTGCATCATGTGCTCTTATTTTGTAGGAGCTCTTCATAGGCATCCCCACATGTTCCTATCATTTAGAAATAATTACAAATGTCAATTTGCATGTTCATTTCATTTGATTTTAATATCTTTCTAATCCTAGTGTTGGGAAGCACTTTCCAAGGACTTAGGGGATACATGAAATATGTTTAGGATTGCAATTAAATGGCATCCTATTCCCAACAAAGACCACATTTCTTTGAGGAATTTTTCCAAATAGTTCAATGCCTTCTCTATGCTACCACATTTTTCATACATGTCTACCAAAGCATTTTATCTTGCTACTATGGCTAAAAGCCTAAAACAGGTTCTTTCGAACAATCTATAGATTTTTGTAGTTTATATTCAAATTGTTGATTACATTGCATTACACATCTTTCAAACTCAAAGTATTACTTCACATTTTGTGACTCATAAGTAGGAGCAACTACCAATTGCATTTGGTTGTAAAAAATAGACTTTTGTAGTTTATATCCATATCACTTATTATATTGCATTGCACATCTTTAAAAATCAAAGAATTACTTCAAATTGCATAACTAATAAGTAGGAGCAACTACCAATTGCATTTGGTCATAAAAATAATTTTTTTGTAGTTTATATTCATATAACTGATTGCATTGCATTGCACATCTTTCAAACTCAAAGCATTACCTCACATTGTATAACTAATAACTAGGAGCCACTACCAATTGCATTTGGTTATAAAATGCTTTGGTGGACATGTATGGAAAATGTGGTAGCATAGATAATGCAATGAACTATTTGGGAAAATGCCTCAAAGCATACACATGAACACATGAAGTATACATAGGAAGCATGAAGCATACATGTGAATACACATAATACGTGAAGTATACACAAGAAGCATAAAGCATACATGTGAATACATGAAGTATACATAGGAAGCATGAAGCATACACGTGAATGCATGCAGTATACATAGGAAGAATGAAGCACACACATGAATACATGCAATACATGAAGTATACATAGGAAGCATGAAGCATACATGTGAATACATGTAATACATGAAGTATACATAAGAAGCATCAAGCATACATGTGAATACATGAAGTATACATAGGAAGCATGAAGCATACACATGAACATATGAAGTATACATAGGATGCATGAATCATACACGTGAATACACATAATACGTGAAGTATACAGAAGAAGCATGAAGTATACATGTGTGAATACATGAAGTATACATAGGAAGCATGAAGCATACATGTGAATACATGAAGTATACATAGGAAGCATGAAACATACATGTGAACACATGAAGTTTACATAAGAAGCATGAAGCATACACAGGAAACATGAAGCATACATGTGGATTCACATAATACATGAAGTACACACATAAATACACGTGGGACACAAAGTAGGAAGCATACACGTGAATAAATGAAGCATGTACTTAAATACACATAATTCATGAAGTATACACATGAATACAAAGTATATGCATGAAAACACATAAATCACAAAGTGGACATTGGAATACATGCAAGTCATAATGTATACATGTAAGTTGTAAAGTATACACTTGAATACACGTAAGTCAAAAAGTATTCACATGTATACATGTAAGTCACCAATATACACATGAAAGGCATGCTCATATAGAAATGCATTTTTTGCCTACTTAAGAAGAAGGTTGAATATTTTATTAGCCTTAACTACAAGAGTGTTTAGATAATTAAATGTCTAATCAGTAACATTTTTCATGAATGTTAGAAAGCTATAGGCACATGTGAAAAATTGAACGTAATAAAAACCATCAATAATTATTTAAGCATCAGATGAATAATCGATGAATATTCAACAATAACAATCAAGAACAAGATATAAACAACACCCATGCCTACAACACTCAAGAATACAATTTACAAAATATGTATGATAACATCATTCAACAATAGCTATCAACTATAGGATTTACTTAATCCTCATGTTGAAAAAGTTCAAGATAAAACTATATAATTTGATAGTAGTGGTAAAATAAGATTTGCATTAATCAAACAGTCGTAAGGCTTACATTGATATATGATGATAAAAGTATACAATATCTCTAATAAAGTCATATAGGTTTACTACAAAAGAGCCATATGGACATAAAATGTAACATATATTTATAGTACAAAACATATGTTCAAAAATGCCACCTAGGCATACAAAAAATGACCCTAATACATAGTCATTTCCCAATAGGAGAAGGAAATAGATTGCATACTACCTTTAACGATCAGCTAGATGGAGTTTTAGTTGGTTCTTTTTTTGTTTTGAATGCACTCACTAGTCCTCCTCTCTTCACTCATATGGAGCTTCAACTAATAGAATAAGAAGTATAGACGTTAATATATAGAAATTGAATTGTTGAATGACATATAGCAAGATAATCACTTACCACAAAAAAAAATCACCATGCTCATCCACAACAATAGCACGTCAACGATTTGGAGTGACAAGCACCTGTAGCAACCATCAAGATAGTAGTTAAACTACATACAAGTATCATGGAAATTTTAAATAATAGACCATAGAAGAGTAAATATAATGTCAAATTTACTAATTTGTCACATATTTCTTCCAAAGGATGAGAACTGGCTATTGCTACAACAACTCCATGATCCTTCATGCCATGAACACCGCTAGGGTTGTCTTATGTCAACATCTGAAAATGAAACACCAAATATGAAGTTTTTTTTATCACTTTCATTAGTTTCTTTATTTAATTAAAAGCATAGACAAGGTAGTGAATTGTTTGAAAAAATTCCTCAAAGAAATATGGTTTCATGGTGATGAAATTCCATGACGAATGCCATGCCAAAAAAATTTCTATGGATTATCTTTATGTCTATTTTTGGATGCTTATAAGGTAGTTATCAAGGTTTTTTTGAAGGTATATAACCATATATTTCCATGGTATCCATAAAGAATGGATAAATTGTTGATATTCATCGAATGCTACAAGAAGGCTTATTAATAGACCTCATGATGACAAATATATGTCACCTACTTTATACAAACTTGTAGTAGATAAGGACCTTTATTCTGAATATGGAAAAAATGAAACATTGAGAAATATATATGTTAAGAGGTTCATAATGTAGGGTGAAACACCTACATTGACAAAGAGGATGCAATCTCATGTCGAAAGGGATAGCGATAACAAAATTTTAATGACATTCATACCAATAATGCAATGGGTAGTCACTTTTAATAATGGCAAGTTTTTGAAGAATGAAGGAAAACCTTAAACCATGCTAATGAATTAGTATCAGTCACTATACAAAAAGCATACTAAAAACCATTGTGATGAAAGGAGTGAAGGGTTATATTCTTGAGCATTCATGAAGAAAAGGAATTCTTCAAGCTGACAATGGAGGACAATCTCTTCACAAAAGACAGTCAAGTCTTCAAGACAATAACCTCCTTGACAATAATTCATAACTGTGTGATGACCTTGAAGGAATTCTTGATGACTATCCAATGACCCCTATGAAAGAGATAGAACATGAAGATAAAAGGGGTAGTCTAAGAAGGTAACTGCAAGGACAATGATGGTCCTATGAGAAGGAAAACAAGGATAGTCATTAATGATTGTGATAAATATATAAATAACCATGATTTAGGATTCTTAATTTTTCCTTAACATAAAATTTATGAATGTGATTTTAAAAGATTGCAATAATTCTTGAAGGAAATTGATCATGTTGATAGTCCTCATGAATGTGATGAAGAATTTTGTATTGTTGGTAGTCTTAATGATTGTACTATGACCTTGGATGAAGGGCTTAAGATAGTGGTTAAGGAATGTGATTTATGTATTTTAAAGTGTGCTAAATGAAGTCTCAATGACTATGACTATGCTTTGCAATGAAGCTAAATACCCTATGGTTTGTCCTCGTTAAATGTAATGGTTTTTCCTCAATGAATTCTTATGACTATTCATAGTTCTCTATGAGTCTTATGAATATGGTTTGTCCATTTAACAAAAGGTATAAGTTTTAAAGAGGAAAGTATGGATAAAGGATATCATTCATACATGTAACGAAAGATATTTCATACTAATAACTATGACTATATTGTGACCTAAGGGGAGTATTTATGACTATATTATGGATCCTTATGAAAGAAATTCATTAGGAAAATTTAAAATTTAAAATAACAAATACCTTATGAGGAAAATCAACCTAAGGGTGACCTGGGATAATAGAATATCAATGATTAAGGCATGAGAGACAATCAAGGGGTAGTTTTTCAAATGTTAGTGAAATAGAGGAAAACCACTACTAATTGAGGCTAGTCATACTGTCATCATTCCAATAGGAAAGTATAGTATGAGGAGAAAAAATTTCATTGTATTATTGCATAGTCAAAGCTTCAAAGGAGGATAATAACCAAAGAGGCTAGGGTTATAGTGAAAAAGGGCATATGATACTCTACAACAAATGACAATTAAGACAAATGATAGAGGGAGTCATATGTCAAAAGTTATAAGACTTTCATAAGAATAAATAGAGAGATGTCTTGGAGATTTTTGATAGTGTACAAGACCTCAAGAGAGCTTCAAATGGGACAGTCACTTCATTGATGATCGTGATAGGACTATCAAGGAAGAAAGAAGATTCAAAGGATAGTTTGATAGTATAGTGGTCTCCAAGGATTTAATAGTAGTCCATGGATTTCTTTTAAACACCAAATGCATGTAAGTCGTTGAAGATAACAATGCATAGAATAGTGAAACCATGATGAGTAAGGTAAGATATGAAGGGAGATTTGAGATGAAAGGCTTCCAAGAAAAGTTATTCATTACAAAGGGAAAACTTCAAGGGTAACAAATCATTTAAGGCAAGAAGGTAGTCACTTCATCATAGATGATAATACAAGGTTCAATTTAAGGATAGTCAAATGACATAGGGTAGTCATTGAAGCATCCTTAGCTTCACATCAAACTCAAGATAGTTATGACAAAGGGTAGTTTTAGACTTTAAAATGACAGGCCTGTGTTCCTTTTCATCACAAAATGATAGTTTTCAATCAAAAAGAAGACATTTTCATGAAAGAAAAAATTATAAGATAGAAAAATTAATATATGAAAGGGTATGAGATTGAAAGAAAAGTGAAAATGACAAGTTCAAATCCAAAATATACAATGCATTATTTAAAAGACTAATGAATTCTCCTGCACCCATCACTTTAAAGAACCTAGTTATCTAGATTCATGTAGTTTCAAGCATTATTTTAGATTTGTACATGAAAAATTACCAAAACTAGCTAATATTGTTTTACAACACCATTAATGAATAAAGGTTACTTGAGTGAAATTTCTTTGAGGATGATAATAGTGAGGTGTTGAGGTTGAAGGTCCACGAATAAACTGTTTCACATCCAAAGCGTGTTATGATACATTCATTCATATAACATTCAACTATTCACACATGTGCAATACTTATTTCTAGTTGCATGATTGTGGACTAAACGATGTAAACATGTGGGGGTCTACAAGAATGGTTCACGTATCATCAACACTCTAACCCTGAATTTTTATCATATTCATTCTACTAATTTAGTTATTCTTACATTTCAAAATAGAATTTAATAAACAAAATTAAATGAACTTGCTAAATTTTACCTAAGTATCAATGTTGAATGTTTCATTCAACAAGGCATGTTCCATAACCATCTACTTTGTAGCTAATGTATGTTGTGTAGCTACATCCTGAGCACTATCACCATCATACATGCAAACAACACCGCAAGAGTGACAATGATGGACTGGAACTCTAGGCCTAGAAGTCTCACCCATATCAGGCTCTACTAGGGGCCTCACACACTGTACAATGCTCTAAGTGAGCAAGTGAATCAAGTCCAATGTGTCCACCTCGATGTTTTCCTTCACAATGGAAGGAATAATGGCATGCTCCTCCATGGGTTTGGCCAAGGGTCTTAGTTCCAACAGTGGATTACATTGTACACCTGGTCTATCATGTGTGGAGCCCCCACCTCTACCCTAAAAGTATAAATAGTCAACATAATTTTACATCTTATTGAGGAAAAACTCACAATAGAGTTTCCTCAAAGACTATGGTGGTACCTTGTGGTTATTGTATGGAGGTTGGTCAAAAACCATCTATCACCACTACAAAAACTTATTTCTAATTAATTCATGGTGGCACCAATGGATGGGGAACCTCTTGCATACATGTGATAAAGGTGCATTGGTTCTTGGGTTTATAAAAAAGGGCACACAAGACGACTTTGCTATTTTTTTCTTTCTTCACTTGTGCATAGGAAAGTCCACTTGCATAAAATTGTTTTAATTCCTCCCTCTTATTTGACCAGAAACTTTTTTTTTCACTAATGGCTCCTACATGAGAGATAATTGACTTTAGCGATTTAGAAATGCCTCTCCTATAAGGGTGGGTTGTAGCATGTTCAGTTAATCTTGAAATCAATTGTTCACGCTATCTTTTGTTATTTTCAATTTGATTTAAAATATTTTCTTGAGTTCCTATAGGATTTCAAGCAATTGAGGGGGGCATTTGATGTTCTTCTTGTTTGGGAGGGCTTTCATGAGGAGGTGATTGTGAATTATTAACATTTGGAGGTGGAAATTGATTTCCTAGAAATTAAAACAAAGTTCAACCAAAAAACCTATTTCGATTTAAAATTCAATTTGAAAGTAAAACAAAATAAATACATACCTCTTCCACCTCTGTGATGTCTTAGTGCCATCGTCATGAAAAATCATGAGTTGGAAATGCAAAAAATGAACTTTTGGCAAGTATGAGTTCCAAAGGTGAAAAATAACCAAGTCACAAACTTAGTAGAAAATGAGGTAATTTAACATTTTTTTTAACCTACTTTTATATTTGGTGAGTGCCAAATAGGCTTGGAATTACCAAGCCTATTTGGCGAGCACCAAATTTGGTGCTCTTCAAATTTGGTGTGTGCATAAAGGCCTATTTCATGATTTTTTACACTGTGGTACCTTTGTTGTGTCACAGATTGGTGCACACACCCCATAGCATCACCATTTCATATTTTCTCATCATTTTTTTGTCATTGTTGTAGCTAGTGCACAAGTCCTCATGTTTCTGCCTCAACACATTTCTTTCCTTCGCTATAGAATCAATTCTATTTTGTGCCTCCATAGTTGTTCAAAATAAAAAAGAAATTCTAGAATGTGTCAAAAAAATTCCTTTCCATCTAGCTAATTTCTTAGAGCCACATAAAAAACAGGGATTGTCTTTACCCATAAACATAATTTATAATACATTTTCTAGTTGGGTGTTCAAATGGAGTTCAACATTAAAATTTACCAGTTGTCTATTATTTTCAAGAATCATATGTATTTTGAGACAATATTACCTTGGTGAGGTTTTTTAATCCATTTTCCAACAATACTAAAAAATTATAGAATAGGGATTTTGGACTATGTCTTAAGTTATATGAATCCAATTCTAATGATTCATCAATAGTCACCATACATAACCTATCTATCATTTTAGTAATGATCTTATATAGAAAATTGGTTAAAAACCATCCTTGTGTTTTCTAGGGCATTCTTTGGAATGAGGAAAAGAAAAATAATTATAGATCTTCTTAAAAATGGTCTAGTTGGATCTGTTCGATCCAAAATAATCAGCTACATTTTGAACCAATATTATTCTGATGAGGTGTTTTTAAATCCTTTTTGCAAACAATTTTGAAATGTTACATGGTGTGGATTTTGAACTTGGTGCAGGAGCACCTTGACAAAATCATGCTTCCATTTGGAAATTTTTGAAGGTTGATCAATTTTGTTGTTTCAAAACTATTCAAGGGTCATTCAAGTCCTTAGGATTCATTTCTTATGTGTCTTAGAAGGTCACTAGAGTCAAATTTGGGAGAATGTAAAATATGTCAAAAATTGTCAACACAAATGTGAAAAATGCAAAATTGTAAAAAGTTGCACAATGCAACATATGGAATATGAGAGGTCAAGGGGGCTCCAAATGATGGAAGGTAGTTAGAAGGTAGTTGGAATGTGATTTTTCAAGTTTTAATTCCTTTAAAAAGGCTTTGAAATCCATTTTGTATACGTGGGTTGTTGAAGTTTTGATTGGGAATAAAGAAAATCATTGTTTTCTTTCATTTTACTTTAGAAATTCATTGTTTCTAGCCCTTGTATGGATCTGTAGGGATAAGTGCATGAATAATGGTTTTTAATTGTAATAGGCTCAACCACCTCCCATTTTATTTTTGTCTCATGTAAATTGGTTTAGATTTGTGCAAGATATTTGAAATTTGGTGCTGACAGGTAAAACCCTGATTTAGGGTAAATAGAGATATGAAAGTTGATGTTTCTCACATGTTAAACATTGAAATCCATTTATTTTCGGTGTGTACACTCTTTTGAAAATATTCTTCCATGTTCTAAAGGCTTTGGAGCAAAAAGGTTACGGTAAAGTGAGTGGGATTATGATTTCTGACTGTATTCTATGTCTCAGTGTAGAAACAGGGCAGACAAGAGAGTAATGACTTAGGTTTTGTGTAAAAATCTTGAGAAATTTACTTTTGGTGCTTTTTAAAGCATGAGCATGTCTGAATTAACATATTCCAAGTTTAGGATAGGAAATTTTTTTTGTGGAGTTAATAAATTCAATAAACCCCATTTGGTGTGAAGGCCTAATTTGGTCTAAATTCAGACTGAGAAAGTGGATTTTTTGAGACAATGATACAAGAGACTTATATCTCATTTTTTCATATGTTCTTAATGAGCCAAATGAGTATTCTGAAGTGGGATTTGTTTTAGGTTTCTATTCATAATTTGGGAGTAAAATTCTGATAGTCTGTGTTTTGTTGGTTACTAGCCATATATGCCATATATGCAGTCAAAGAAGGAAGTGAAGTTTGTGTGTAAGGGAAGACTTTGGGAAGTGTTTTGTTTTGTTATTTTTCCTCATATGAATGTGTATCAAGCTTTTAATGGATTAGTTGTGCCTTTTAAGGCTAAAATTTGTATTTGTAACCATTGAGTGTCATTGTGAAAGATTAGAGGACAATCAAGGGAAGTGGTCTTGTAATGATATTTGAAGGAACTTATTTTGTTTTAATCAATCATTTACAAGATGGAAAAAGTGTTTGAAATTTCTTATAGGTAATTGGAACTCCTATTTGTAAATTGAATGTTTGAGTTGAGAGATTTGTGAAGGAAAAGTGAACAAATGATCAATAATCAAATAAGGATGTTTTAAGTTTTGTTGAATGAGATTGATTGGTTGAGTTTTCTTCCCCTAGCTCTTCATCAGAACTATTTCTCAATGTTGAATGAATCTAATTCAAAAATATTCATGAATATTTTTCATATACACCATGTCTTTCATTTTAGTAATGTTCTTGTATAGAATATTGATCCAAAACCATCTATAGATTTGAGATCATTAATAGATGAAATTTTGTTACTTCATTACCTTGGTTGTTGCATGAGATAAATACTATCTTTGTTAAAGTTGTCAACAATTATCATTTCCCATTACTATATAACCTCTCTATTTTTTGTTTAGTTATTAATAACTTCAAATTTCATAATAGTATTTTATTTTTTCTTTAGTGCTCTCTATATTTATTTTATTTTATTTTATACCTAACATAAACACTTCTTTTAGAGAATATAGAAAGAGAAGAGAAAGCTAGGTCTATCATAGCATTATTTCCACAACACCATTAGTCGCTAGTGTCTAAGATCATTGATTCCTCAGTATGAGGATTATTTATTTTAGTTATTTCAATTAGAATAGATTGTTAGTTTTAGAGTAGAATAATTGATGTTTTATTTATTTAGTTTTATATCCCTAGAGTAAAAGAATGACTAATCAATTTTGTCGATTTTTGGCTACATATTGTGTGTTTATTAAGAAAAAGATTAGTTTGAGTAGAAAATTTGAATGAGGAAAAGAACGATATTTTTTATTTTATTTTTTAAGAATAATTTCAAATCTATAATTTGAGTTGAACAACAATACACATTTTAGAAAGCCTCATGATTATGCACTTCAATTACATAAAGGTGGGCCAAGAAACATTCACACTCCCTTATTCCAAGTTTGACAAGATTGATGATAGAGTTTGGAAGAGATGTGTTTATATCAGAGTTGCACAACGAAGTGCAAAAACAATGATTCTAAGGTTGATATGGGATCATGGCATTTAGTTTTGGTATGCATGTATGGATTGCTTGAGGAAAAGCAATCTCTGGGATGGGAGGATTGTAATGTCCTTGATTGGGTTGGGTCAGACAACCCTAATTTCTATACAACATAATACTGGGAAGAGGAATGTTTGGAAAAAATTAGAAGATCTTTGGGCACACTAATAAAAATTGGCATCCCTTTGCTGGAGAGTAACTCATATCTGTATATAAGGATGCAAATATTAATGATAAAAAAAACTCCTAAAGAAATAAAGCTAAAGTCTAAAATAGGGATTTGGAGGGACGTAGTTGAAGTGGAGGAGCAAAAAATTTGTTGTCTAAAATGTGGGTCAAGAAATCATATGACAAAACAATGCAAACAACTGTAATGTCCCCAATTTTTATAAGCCAACATTGTAGTTAAATAATTAATTTTTAAGTTGTTGAGGAAGGTTAATTAAAAAAAGGACAACTTAATTTAATTATTTTAATAGTGCAAAAGTAAATTAAGTTTGGAAAAAGTTAAATAAATTAAATAAGTGACTTTTGAGGGTGAATTCAAAAAGCATTAAAGTGAAAATGGGAAAAAAGAGAAATCAAGAAGACAGGTGGAGTTGCGAAGTGGAAAGAATAAAAATATTTCTGGAGCACTATTTCAGAGATGTTGGGTGTTATGGTCTTGGAGGAAGATTGTATTGTTGGAGAATTTCCAAAACTTTGTGAAGACGAAATCCTTCACAAGGAATATCATCTTCAGAGTTGAGAGATAATCCCTGAGTGATTGTTGATAATTCTGAGTCAGGGATTATGCAAGTGCTTTAATTGGTTCTTTCAGATTTATAATGCCTTTTATTTTGGAATCCTATATTTCCAATATGGGATACTATAGGCTTATTTTATGAATATATAATCTTCTAGGAATGCACAACAACCAATATTATGAAGAATGAACTCACTAGGAAATTAAATAGAGGTTGTCTAATCTACACTATATGAGGGAAATATTATATCCATTTACAAAATGAGATCCATATTAATTAGCAGATTCATGGAGGTCAAATTATTTGGCATTTCTTGGGAGTTTTCACTCTATGCAAGGTATTATCATAGTTAATTACTTCAACCAGCTGATGTAAACAAATCACATGGTGATTAAAGAAACATAAGGAGTTTATAGAGTTGTGGCATGTAATTGATAGAAATTTTTAAACATCACCTTCAACCCACCCTTCAACCATCATTATAAAGGGGATATTATTTGATTAATGGTTTATAATACAAATTATGTGTTATCTAATGATTTTGGTTGAGGATGTTGAAGCTAAATAAATTGTGGTATAATTGAATCAACATAGTTTATTACCAAGGAGCCATGGCATTTCTTGAAGATACAAATTAGACTTTGGCCACTTTAGTTCCAAAGAGATGTTAGTCATAAGGAATTTGTGGCATATTAGGATAGATGATAAATGTCGATATTATGAATACTCAGTATTTGATAATATTGGTGAGTTACAACGTCGTGTAAATTTTAGAGATTTTAAGGAAGGACAAATAATAGTATCGACTCTTTCTGGTGTATATCGATACATATATTTTATTTTCTCTTCCATAGGATTTTTGCATACTTGTCTTCAAGACTTTAAGGCACCATACAAGGGAATTTATCATGGGGTATTAAAAAGAGTTATCAATAGTCTTGAAGGGTGTCATTAATTTTCACTTGGAGACTAATGCAAAAGATGTTTAATATTATCATGAGAGTAAGAGAGTTGACGTTGGTCCTCATTGGCATCCATGAAGTATTAATGAAGACAAGTAAGAAATAACATCTTCTAATAGCATGTCATAATAATTCCAAAGGCCACTACAATTCTGGCAAGATGCCTTATCTTTCTTTATTTGTCATTGTTTTTCCTTATGGTTTATTTGTTAGGCAATGAAGTCATAAGAATCCTAAGACTTGCAAGACACGTGAGAGGAAAGTTAGTATTTTAAGCCACGATAGCATATGATTTGGAGACCACCATGGAAAGTAGAAAGCAATAAAGATGTCATAGGATAATAAGCTTACAAATGATATAGACTTAATGTTAATGCCTATCAACACTAGGCATTGAGGTTGTGTTGTAATTCATCTTGGAAGACCTGAATATGGAACTCAATTCTCTTAAGTTGCAAGCATAAAATATAGAAGGTTAAAATATAAATCTTTGTTTTCTCTTAATATTTATACTCGGTGCATATGAATTTATGAGAATTCTAGAAATGAACAAACTACATTAAGTATTATCTTTTTGGTATAGTTTTTTTTTATAATTATCTTTTGAATTGGTCAATTGGACTCAAACTATGGGACAAGGCCTAAAATGACTAATTGGTAAATTTGTTAAAAATTTGGTGTAAAACTAGGTGAGGAAAGTTCAAAATAGGGTAGGCCATTACAACAACCCACTAAGAAAAGGAAGGAATGGAGGATAAAGGACACCAATAAAAGTGAGGAGGGCATTGTTAAAATAGAAAGCCCTAAAAAATAGGATAAAATGCCAATCACACTGAAAGATCCTAAAGTAATGAGCAAAAGGCAGAGTGACCCTAAGCAAGAGAATGAAGAAATGAAGGAAGAAAACTTTGTACCTAACCTCAAGTGGAATCAAGAAGATAACCAAGAATGTATCTCTAAAAGTGACAATGAAGAGGAGTATGATGAGTTAGACATAATAGACACAAGAAACATTTCTCAGAAAACAACCAAACTACTAGAACAAGTTGAAAAAGAAAGGTCAAAAATAAAATAAGAAAAGGTGAGACTAATTTTCTTAGGAGAAGGGCATAAAAAGCATCAAAAATTTCTTACAAGGAACAAAGGGAGGAGAGCACTCCCTCAACAAGGATCCATGAATATAACATCAAATGTTAGGGGCTTAAATGCCCCTAATAAAAGGCACTTAATTAAGTGCTAGATAGAAAGAGTAGAGGCTGATATAATACTATTGCAAGAAACTAAGATAGAAGAAGTGGATAGCAAAATATTCTTTCTCAAAGGATTGGAGGAATCATTCTCAAAAGCATTTGGTACAACAGGCGGAATGGGAATTATATGGTGAAGAACCAATGTAACAATGAATATCATTGATAAAGAAGAAAATTGGATGATGTGTGAAGACTCAAGCCTAAAGTGCAACCTCAAATTCATCCTCTTTAATATACATGTCCCAACAAGAAATCAAAACAAGGAAAAACTATGGGATACACTAAGCTAGAAATTATCCAAGGTAGGAAGTTGTTTGATAATACTAGGTGGTGATTTTAATGTTGTACTTAGGAAAGAGGAAAAATTTGGAGGAAATGGAAAAGTCTCATCATAAATGAATGAATTTGGATGATTCTTAACCAAGAATGACCTAATAGATGATCAAACATAGAAAGGATTATATGCATGGTCAAATAGGAGGGATGGAATGTGTTGTATAAGAGAAAAACTGGATAGATTTGTATTTTCACATAACTAGTTGGAAACAAACTACAAGATGGAAGCAGTTGTTCTTCCTCTAGTTGGATCAAATCATCTTCCAATCAAAAATAACAATTACATAAAAAAAATATACTATCAAAGAAGCTACTTTAAAGGCGAAAAGATGTGGTTTAGAAAGGATGAACTGGTAAACCTAATTGAATGTTGGTGGAACGAAGCACCAAAATGTGTAGGGAAAAAAATCTTCATTTTCACAAATAAACTAAAGTACATCAAAAGGAAATTACAAGAATGGAACAAGATAGTCTTCAAAAATATATTTGTTGAAAAAGAAAGACTTGAAGAAGAGTTGTCAAATTTGAATAAAAAAGTAATGAAAGATGGAATGTTCTAGGAAGACTAAAAGAAGGAAAATAGAATTAAATGGAAGAAGGATACAAGTTCTTATGGAAGAATAAAATATGGAATGCACTACCAATAAAATGAATGCAAATACTATTGAAGATAAGCAGGGCTTCCAAATGAGCTTAATGAGTATTCAACCATGGAAATGAAGAACTATGCACTAAGCTAAGACATGAAAAACTAATTTGGGAAAAAAATGAAACAAGAATTTTGATTAAAAAAATGAACAATTGTGCACTTTAATGAAATAAGAGTGAATTGGAAAATAAGGTAAAAGAGTACAATGATGATACTGAAGAATTAAAGGAAAACATATTTGAAATAGGTTGTTGCAAGATGATTTTTTCTCTCTGAACAACGTTTGAGGGAGGGTCCTTTCCTATCTATAGTAGGAGAGATACAACAGACTACATAAGATGGAAGATGGGTTATTATAAATGTATGGTGGAATGTATTTTCCTCTCTAAGAGGAAAGGTACAATAGATTATCATTTCTTGTGCCCAAAGCACCACAATCATGCTATAGAATGCCAATTTCAAAACATGTAAAATAGGCTAGTGATTTCTAGGCCTAAATCACTAAAACTATGCTACACAATGCCAAATTTCATGTTGAAAGCAATTGAAACAAACTACATAAACTTGATTTTCAAGTTTGAAGATTCATATATTTTTAGTCATTTGAAGATACCTTCAATTAGACTAATACCATTATTTCCTATAGAATTTTAAAAGAAGAATAAGATAAAACTAATAATATTATTTTTGCAACACCAAAAAGCAGAAAACACATAGTCAATAGTTTTTACAATTTAAGACTAACCAAAATACAACCTAATCGTTCATTTTCAGTTCTCAGGATTTGGGACTAAATCAAGTATAAGCTAGTAATGTGTTTCTAGGTCTACTTTGACATATTTTTGAGGCCAAAATCCTTCATCTAGGCCCTCAAAATTAGCTTCTTCTTTTTTTTTTTGTGCTTTTAGAAAGTTGTCTTTAGTAACTTGGAACTCGTGTCTCCAATTTGAATTGTAAGTTGACAATTAATCTTACCTTAGTGTTATAAATATTTTACAAAAAAACTTAGAAGCTCAAAGGGATATGTATATGAATTACCAAAAATGAAAAAATAGGACAAATGTCAAAAACTGCCAAAAAATGGTAAATTTTTAGTTTTTTTTTTTAGTATTTATATATAAAGGATTGTCTTTCATTATAGCAACATGGATGAATAATAGTAGCATTTAACTTGACACCAAATTTCAACATTTAGAATCTTATTAATCAATAATGGCTCAATTTTGTTGAATGTTTCTTTGGTTGCATCAATTTAAAATATTATCCATACAATATAATTATTTTATTTATTTATAAAAAATGAAATTTGAAACTCAATAAGTAATAATCAATTTTAAAATCATATTTTTAAAAAAATGAATAAAACTAATAATTATTCTTTAAATTAAACAAGTTTCACATAGTGGGAAGTACTTGTCTATCTAGTATTATAGCAATTAGACTTGTTGGTTAGTCAATAAATTATTTATCAAATATCAATTTAAGAGCAAGCCAAATAATAGTTTGAAATAATAGATTATTGCAAGCCATATGTATTGTAGCTACAAAAAAAATTGTATCATAATGTTGGCCATGAAAGCTTGTGCTTCTTCAAATAGCCTTATGGGAAATTCAATGAATGAGAACCTTATTTGTGCTTCACTGAATAACCTTTGGGATTTTTAAAGAAGTCAGCTCTTCCTTTTGTGTTTGGAGAAAAGGAGAAGAATTGCAGGAATAAAATCTAACTAAGGTGATTTTTTGAAAGCTTTTAGAACATTTCAAATCCCTTAATAGGTCCCTATTTATGATAAAATGAACATAGAATGTCATGTAGACCCTTCATTTTTGGAAGGAGAACAATCGAATAAGGCCTATGTGGGCATAGAGTAGTTATTCAAATCCTCTCATGGGAAGCACCCATTAAGGTTCAACAGAAATAGGGAACCCAAGCTCAAACAAGATGTTTCAGATCCTTATAGAACTATGTTACCTTGATAGCATAATATGAAATCCAACATAATTTCAACAATAAAATGAAAGAGTAACATAAGATGGTTCAATTCCTAAGAGTTTAAGTTAGAAGAACATAAAATCTAATAACTAAGAATCAATTATCAGGACTGTATGTGGAAATAAAGAGAGACAAAGCATTCAACTTATATGGAATAGAGAATAAAATGTAAAATAAAAGCCACATGTGCACAATCTAATAAAAAATTTCTTATTCTATTGTTTTATTTTGTAGAATAACAAAAGTGCTAATGTCAAATAACAATTTCAAATAGTTGCCTTGACATTGATTACAAAAGACCAATCAGAGCTCTGTAAGAAATCTTCTACACCCTATTTTATCCACCAGTACTACTAGTATTTCTACTAATGATAATCCCCTTTGAGATGTTCTCAAAAATTCACTTTTATAAGACAAGAGAAGCATACAAGCACCAATAACTCTCTGCCACCAAAGATAAATCCCTAATAGGTGTTAGCACAAGACAACCTCAAAATACGATAAAAAATCAGATCTGATATGATAATATAAATTAAG